>CAAKHC010011666.1:17877-36323 GCA_901007825.1 Macroramphosus scolopax
GGGGCCCCCCCCCCCCCCTCCCCCGCTGGTAGAGTGTCTCCTCTGCAAATAATGCACATGCATGTGACTGTGAGTGGCTTCAGGCAGATAGTTCCAGTGAGAGAGAGGATGAGTAAGAATAGAGCAAGGAATTCTGGGTTTAAGCATTTTTTTTCTCACAATAGGAGTGGCCTTTGTCCTTGTCCGTATTGACCTGTTTTTCAGCGTGCCCCCGTTTCCACTCCGTCACTGATCATTTAGCTTTATTGAAGGAGAATTCGATGTATAGATATTTATCTATGTCATCATTGCTTTTATTATATTGTCCTAAAGGAATGTGTGTTTGCTTTCTTGATGAGGGATGAATAAGAAGGTTGATAGCAGTCTCGTATCTTAATGCTGAATATAAAGCTACAGCCATCAGCCAGTTAGCTTAGCTGAACACACTACAGCCTCTCCATGTCTCATTAATTAACACATTACATCTGGTTTCCCAGTTCTTTTGCTATTATCACACACACCTTATCAATAGACATCACTTTCCTCTTTCCTCTCCAGAAATGATAAAAACCTATGCAGTAAGGCAATCCTTAGTGGGGTTCAAGCCTACAGTAAGATTGATTTGGAAGCAGAAGTCCAGAGATCCAGACATGGCCTTCACCTCCAGCAGAACATTCAGATTCCCAGGCTCCCTCACATCAGCCCCCAGATCTCATCACCGATGCCAGGCAGGAGCTGTGCCCCGGTGCCACCCGACAGCCAAGAGAGAGCAGGCTCTTCTGTAGGACCTGTGGAGAAAGGTGAGCCGGGGATTAATGTGCTATTCAGGCAAAACAGGAAATAACTTGTCACACTCCATCATGGTGCAGTCGTAACAGCACATCCCATCTATGAACTCTCCATATCCAACCACCCTTTCCTATTTTCCTGTCGTTTTTTTGATTCCCTTTTTGTCCATCTGTATTAAAAGTCCTAAGTTCAGGTACGGTAACCTTCATCTGTACATGATCCTTATTCATTTTGTATGACAACCAGCGGACGGAGCATTTCCTGTAAAATCAATGTTTATATTCAGTGATATTCTCCTGATCTCTTTACTGCTCAACATGTAGTACACGCATGTGGGATAGCTGTCGTCATACATGCTACTGATCGCAGGTAGCAAGAGGCCCGACGAAGGGAAGGATGAGGAGAAGATCTGTAGCGCATGTGTTTGTGAGCTGAAAGACTGCCTGCAGGAGGTGCTGTCAGATGTGCTGGAGGTGGAGATGAAGGCTGCGTATGAAGACCTCTGGCTGGAGGTAAACATTTCACATCATCCTTTACACTGTGTTTTCAAATTTGATTTACCTTCGTCTGGTGACACGGCCGCTCTAATGTGGCTCAGATATGTACGTTATACAGGACTCCAGCTTCTACGTTAACACTGCCTAATTCACACATCATCATCATCATCATCTCATATTTTTCTTCTCTTGATAGATAGTTTACCTAAAACCACCCTGGACTCTTCAGGACGTTCTGAGGTGTTTGAAAAAGCACTGGATTGCTGTCTTTGGGTCCGTCGTCCCACGGAACATGTTACAAACTGTTTTATACCTCATGGACTTCTTTGACTCAGGTAAATACGTTAGTAGATGTTAAACAGATATTGAATGTCAGTTTCATCCGTCTCCTAATGCTTCTTCAGTCAACGGTCACGTCGACAGCAACATATCTTGATTATTCTTCAAAACTGAGAGAAACAGTCAGAGTAGAGCAGAGGGTCCGACTCAGTGAGGAGACACGACGTCACACGGTCAGCACAGTCGGGTGAAAATATTTCAAACAGGAAATAGAATTTTAAACAGGAAATACGATTTCCTTTTTTTTCAAAATGCTCCTTTTTAAAATGAACAAAAACAGATTTTGGACATTGCATATTTAAATATACTGACGCCTAATGTTTTGGGTTTATGTCAGAATGATTGTAGCCAGCTGTCTGCACAACCACAATGAGCCTGGTATAAAACAAGGTCTAAGACGAGCTATAAAAAAACATAAAATAACCTTCATCAAGCAGATTAGTCTCCAAATGTAACCAATTTAACATATAAAATAATATAAGAGCAAGTACAGTGTTTTATTCAGCACTTCCTCTTTTTCTAGAGTTTGGGAAGAGCAGAGAACATCAGATACGGCAGAATAAAGCTGCTTGCTTTCATTTTATTTTCTTCTGGACAGAACCAGAGAGTCTGAGTCATCCCAGGCTGAAGCACTCCACCGGGGTGTGACGTTGTCTGTCCTGCACTGCGCTAGAACCCCACAGAACTACATCCAGAATTAGGTCATCTGCTAAAAGAGGACGTTCAAATGTGTGTCAGAAAGATGCTGAGTCGCCCTCTGCAGCACTTCTCGCTCTGGTTCTCGATCTCATTACTCCATCTAATCACATTACGCTCACGGGGCCGAGTGGGTGTCTCGGCCACTCACTGTCACTCGATCCATCGGTGTGTGGGAGATTGCTGCTTCAGGCGCACAATGTGTTTTAAGCCCCCTGAAGAATGTTAACAGGCAAAACAGTGGAATTTCTCCTCTGTTCTGTGTGTCCTCGGTACAGTAGCAGGATTTGATTGTGGACCTCTCGGTTCCACGCAGCCTGGCTCTCTGCCACGGCAGCGAGAGCAGGGCAAGGCGGAGGAGGAGGACAGGAAGGAGGGATAAACTGTATGAGAGACTAAGAACTAATGTAGGAATGGAAAAGTACTGCATGCTGTGTTGTGTTGTGGTCTGGCTGCAGCCGGCTGTTAGTGTGTGTGAGAGGAGCTGTACTCACACAGAGCTGAATAACTAATGTTTATGAGGGCTAATGTTTGATTTACTTGTTGTATAATAAGAATGACTGTGCGTCTACAAAGTGTAATTTAACAGAGCACAAAACAATAAGCAGAATGTCTGAATAATTATATACAATTAAGAGAATGAAAGGAATAACAAGACGCCCCTCACTGAATGTGCCTGTAAACACTCGGATGCAGACACCTTAAAGCCTAAGTTTGTATCTCTGTACTCTCTCAGGTAAATCAAGGGACCTCAGCGCGACGTTAGCGGCTCTCCGGGAAGCGAAGGCGCTTGTGGGGACATTCAGGAAGAGTTCCGGCCGTGTTCCCCGAGCCCTCTCACTGCTGGACACCATCGTTCAGAAGCTACAACCTCAGGTCTGCTCGGAGCACATTAAGTCAAAGGTTTTATCCCACCTCTGATAATCTTTATAGAAATGTACTCCCTAAATGTTGATCTCCAGGAAGCAGAGAGTTTGTATAGTATATTTAATGTGTTAACGTATCAATGTGAAATATGCCCTCATCTGTCTTCTGTAGGAGGAACCTCCAGGCTGTGATGTTGTCATGAATGATGCGGACGAAGACAAACCACCCACGCACGGCCCCGTCTCTCACCAGGAAGTGTGGGCCCTGTTCGAGAACATCTGGTCCAACGTGTGTCCAATAAGGTGGTTTATGATGGATGTAGTGTTCGGCTGACATTTGACGGCCTTCAGGGTTCTACTGCTGTAATTGTAGCAGAAAAGGAGGAGGAGATCACTTCATTTCCACCTGGACCGTGTGACAACACATACAAATGTTGTTTAATGATACAAGAACACAAACTTCAGCACAGTTTGTTGTGACCGTCACAGCTCCAAAGAACTTTCTACTAATAGAAAGTGCAGAGGAAAGTTGGCACGAGATGCAAATCAGCAGAGAGCCAGTCTAATGAATTTAGAACCAAACGAAATGCTTACATGAATGATCATGTTGTTTTCTGTTCCATTGAGCCCTGAGGTCATTTTCCACTGTCCTGTTCCAGCTTGGAAGTGTTCAAAGCTCTGGGCTTTGACCCTCACACCATGCAGAGTGCTCTGCCAGTAGGAGGTCCTCCGCCACCGCAGGACGCCGTGGCCTGTCTGAACCAGCTGTCCTCCGTGGTCCACCAGCTGCTCCAGGCCTTCAGCAGGTACCTCAGCCGGGTCACAGCACCACCAGACATCCTGCCTGTCCGGCGTGCCCTTTGTCACAGTTTTCTGTCAGCTGTGTGTAGGAATCTTAAAGGGGGCGTGATCTCTGCTGAAGATCATCTGAACTGCTCACATTTCACACAGGAGTTATTCATTTCCAGTGTCTGATTAGTTCAGTTAGGAAAACATTCCACAGCAGAACGGAACACTTGGTGGATGTTGTGCTCCACTAACTTCCTGTTTGGGTCCAACTCTCCTCTTGGTGATGGATAGCGTGGCCGTCTTGGCATTTGTAGGAAGGAAATAGCTTATATTAACAACAGATTGTTATTATTTGGCAAAGATGGCTGTGTGTTGTTCTGCAGAAACATCGACCCACCTGCAGGGGCCGTTGTTGCTCCCCTATTAATTAGTTTTTCTTGCCTTACAGTCGGCTTTAGTATGTTGGTAATATATGACCTGATGGTTTGGATATTCTTAAGTATTTGTTTGATTTCATTGACTTACTTTTTATGAGAAATCAGGTGATGTTATTCTGTCATTCTCTGTCCGTCCCATCATAGGACGGCAAACCTGCAGCTGCTTCTGTGGGTCTTTACTTGATCTTAATCAGCCTCAAGTGGAGCTGCGTCACAGAATCACATCTTAGTATGTCTTTTTGGGGATTTTCTGTCTTGTTATGTTGAAGATAATCAGGACCATAAACACTACGGACAAAACCCCTCAAGGAAGTTCTGGTACAACTTTCAAAATCTCAGTTCCTGTTTTTCTCTGAAGGCTGAACATGTGTGTGTGTGTGTGTGTGTGTGTGTGTGTGTGTGTGTGTGTGTTTGTGTCATCGCACACTATAAACAGGGTTATTTGATTAGGTATCTCTTGCAGCTGTGAATGATGTTTAGACCGAGCTTCATGCTACCTTCGCCTCTATCTGCAGGAATCTTTGCACGCCTGCACACACGTGTGTGCATGGAGCTGCTCAGGGACGGTTGCCTAGGAGACAGACAGACTCATTTTCACATGTTTGAACAGGGCTGTGACTCATCCATACGTCTCTCTGTTTCCCTCAAGTGCTCACGAGATATGGAAGTCTCAGGACTTCTGTCTCTAACTCTGTTTTACCTGTCGGCCCTTAGAGTATCTGTATTATACACCAGCTGTGTGTCTTGCATTGTGTTTCAATGAGTAGAGAACTCATTCAAGTACTTGTGTTGTTCACCTCTGTGACCAGAGCGTGATAAATATATCTTGACAAGGTGGGAGGATGGGAGAAGTTCCTATCTCACCTCATGAAATTTACCCTCAAACTGCCCTTTGGGGAAAACAAATGGTTAATTTAAGTTAAGACTGATTGAAGGTGTCGATGATATCTCTTAAAAATCCCTTTTCTTTTTGTCTTTCCCAGCGTCTTGTCCTCCGCTCCTGGTTTAGAAGAATTACAAACACTGCTCAGCATCATCCAGTCCAATAAGGTCGGTGTTTTTGACTCAAATCGAGGGATGACATCACAGCATTCGACCCTTCTCACCTGCTGGGGTCTTTGTCATGTTGACTTTTGTTTTACACTTCTACATGAGCTCTCGTGCATTGTTTCAGATTGCTGATGTGGATTACAGATTGACAGCCACAGATTTACTGGATTGTTTCTCACAGCAGGACTACAGGTAGGAAACATACACATATGTTGTAATTGTATAGAGCGTTAATTGAAGACCCTTGTTGTTACACTATGAGGTCTGTTTCTGGTAAATATCTATAACCCCCCCCACACACCCCACACACACACACACAGACGCTGAGCACATAAAACATGTTGACCTATTCTTTAACAATGACTTTCTCCTGACCAGTCGACCCAATCACACGTTCTCAGGCTCTCGAATGTCTGGCGCTGTTTGTCCCAGCATGCCCGGGCAGGTATTTGGCGTTTTGTTTGTTCAGTCTCAAAGCTGTTGCTCTATCCACCTCGCAGATCTCCCCAACAGAGCGCTCACAATAACGGCGGCCATGCCAACAATCTCAAACAACTCCGACCTGTTTTCTTTTAAAGAAATGTTCAATAGATCCTTTAATGCTCACACACACTCACCTGGATCAGCTATCGCTCCATCTGGTCACCTGATGAAATCAAACCACACACGTTGTGTTTTAGATTTCTCTGTTGATCGGACAGGATTTGTGTTTCAAGAGGAGCTCTGAACTGGAGACGCCTGTTTGATAACCAATCGACTTCATTTGAAACAAGGAGATTAAACGGTGCTCTGATATTAAAGTAAATGACGTGTTCACCGCCAGGAGTTAAAGTCACTTTGCTTGCCTCTTGCTGATGTCATCTATCTTTAAAACCCGTGTTTTAACCTTTGGCCTTCATCCAGTTATTTTTAGGATGTATAAGTGTCTTATGTAAGCAGCTGGGATTGTTACCTCTCATGTAACACAGGCTTTACATCTAAACCTCTAAGGTAGCCTTTCCTGTCTTAAGACTAAATATCAGCAGGGTATACTGACCCAGTGATCCTCCTTGACCTGATTATTTCAGGCTGCTCTCGTCTGCTGACGACCCTCAATAACACGGGGTCGTACTCTTTCTTTGCTTTAAACGACAGCGAGGCTCGTCTGGATCCGTCTGGTTGACACCGGCTGTGTTGTCTTGTTTATATAAAGGAAAGATTAACTACTGTCATTAAAAATAGTGAGACTATAAATGTATTTAGAATTGAGAATTACAGTTGGGGGAAGAAGTGGGATCATCAGAGAGCTTTAAATAATGACTTTCTCTTTCTCTGAATAACGACGTTCATGCAAAATGAAAAAGGTTCATGAAGAATTAAGGACGTCTGCTGTCACTTTGAGGAAGAGGTTGGCACGCACCCGACCGTCCCGCCATCCCGGCTCCTGTCACAACAGCCCCCAGCTGAGAGACGGAGTTCACATTCACTGAAGGCTTCTACTTAGCATGCACGTCATCCTCCGTGTTAAATATTTGATTTCTGTGCTCGCCGCGGCGGTATGATGTCATGATTTATGTGCGGCCTGAGGGTTGGAGCATTCACAGTCACTCGGAAGAGTTTTAAAACTCTCCATTCACAACATACAGTTATAAATGGAGCGTTGTGGTACAACAGAGATGCCTGAGTCTACAAATCACATCCTGCAGACCTACAGGAACACACGCCGCTTGGTGCAGACGCCGGCATCAAACGCATCGCTGTTGTATTTCAAATGAACAATTAACACGTAAATCTGGAGCGATATCCAAATAACGACATGATTTTTTTGTGTTTTATCCACTAGACCTGATTTTAAAGAAGAATGATGTATCATCAGGTAATTCGACCGCGTCATACATGCATGTCTTGTGAGCCCAACCTGCTCTTATTAACTGGCCCTCCTTCATCAGCGTCGCTGCAAGGCCGAGTCACAACGTTAACATCATCGATTTACTTTCAAAATAAAGTTCACAGCTTCCCGTGGAAAAGCTGACTTTTAGATAGGATTATTTAAACAACATTATCAAGGTTGGCTGTGAGATTTCTACACAGAAGCCAGAACAACTGCTGAGACTGTACAGAGGCCTGTGTACACCAAGAGACGGTCACCATGGAGATGGTCTATGTTAAACCAATGGGAGGCTCTCTGTGGGGAAATCGGGAAACACAGTCAGTTATGTCATCTCACCGCATCATGTTGTTCTTTGGTCTCTTCACTGCGAATCATTACTGTCTCCTGGGAATAACCATTAATTAACCACAAAACCCACGGAGGCGTTACGTAACATGAGGAGTCCCAGCCAGCCCTCCCAGTGCATACATTGTTGATCCGGGTCAGGGACTCTGCACACAATATACCTGCGTCACCGACTGTGTGTGCCGCTGGTCCTAGTTTCCGTCCTTGTCAATGTAAACACGTAGACAGGAAGCCTTTTCACAGAGTCCATTTGTCCATGGAGCATGCTGGAATGCAAAATCAGACCAGTTGACAGACCAGCACATTCTGAGAGGGAATTAAAGAGGACAAGAGTGAGTGAAACAGCTCGCTGTTTCCACTGGTTATGAAACCACTCGACTTGGATGAAGAAGGGGGAAGAGGAAGCCGAAATGTAGAGTTAAAACAGGCGACATCATCAGCCAGCAAATTGTGGTCTCTCCTCCTCCTCCTCCTCCTCCTCCTCCTCCTCCTCCTCCTCCTCTCCGCCCTGAAATTATGTAATGTTCCAATGGAAACAAAGCAGATGAATAAGCAAGCAACAAGCTCCCTCAGTGTCTCTGCTGCTAAGCAGCCGTTGCTAAGACTTTAGCAGCCAATTTGTATTTTTCCCTCGCAGTGAAGACGGGTCGCGAGTCTTTGTTCTGTGTTTCAGACTGCAAGGTTATATCATGGCGCTGTAACCAGAATAATGTCATTCAGCTGGAGTGTGCATACATTTGGGGCCATTGAAAGCTCGGCCTTCTGGATTCTGCAGAACACACAAGCTCTTTTGTCTGCCGTGGACATTCTGTGCTGAACATGGATGGAACCTAGAACGTTCAGCAGTGAATGGGAGGCAGCAACATGGCCCTGAAAGGCTTTCACAAGGCTTCTGGGGATTTCTGCAATAACTCTGTTCTAGACAGTTTAACAGTAAAAATGCAACATACGTTGCAAATAAAACGTTCCTCTTAATGTCATGCTTAAGGGGACGGATGCAGAACCAACAGGGTTCTCTAAAACCCTGAATAGCCGACATGTAATTTAAACTGTTATACGCCTGCCAGTGCACCTGAAGACAGAAGAAGACATTCGCTCTGAACGTGTTTTCCACCGTCTCTGATTGTGTCTCATGTATCTCCATCTGTGTGTTCCCAGGGAGAAGCTGAGAGTTGGGGGGACCCAGTTACTGGAGCTGAAGGAGGCCCTGGACCGCTGTGTTCAGGCCACAGGTCAGCGCCTCCCTCTGAACACGTAGCCTTGATTTGATGCCTTAAATTCATTAAAACTTGACTTGAAGTAAGAACTGTATCTGAATGGATGTTTGCCTCCAAAGACTTGTTTTAGTTCCTGGATGTGAATGTTCTAACATGTTCTGCAGTTGGACTGCATCAGATCCTCGATGCTCTCCTGTCTCCATCGAGCTGTTTTCATTTGGTTCTCATATCTCCTGCCAACTCTCCACAGAGTTGAATTTGATCCGTCTGCTGTGGTTTAGTCTTTAAATATTAATGCCCCCTCTCAAGTTGAATGTCTGAGTTGTTAGTTAAATCACAGCTTGGGTTTCCAGGATTGTTTGAATACACATATTGTTTATAAAACCTAATTTATTTTTATTATTATTGTTATTAAATGCTGTCACATTGTCCGAAGACCTGAGGAGTTGTCCCCCCTTCTTGTTTTTTGTGTCATGAACACGTACAAGAGATGCGATGTCCTGGTAGTTGTCTCGTGTCTGTTTGCATGTTTAATGAGGAAGAGAAACATTCAACATCCACATTGAACTCAGAAAGACACTCAAATACTGCATTTAAATATAATATTATTTGCTTAAAGGAACCCTCACCAGGGCGTCTTCAAGTTCCCGTTTGAGGAAGTCGTGTGCAGCTCCTCGCTGGTCCGTCCAACCTCCTGGGTCCCTAACTGAACGTAGCTAAGTGAACAAGACAAAGCAATTACAGCTGACCGAGAGCTCGACTTGATGGTTTCACACCTCGTTTTTAACGCACCATTAAGAAGGTCAATTGCCCGGCGTGACTGCTCCAGTGAGAGGCTGTCGGTGTTCTCCACCTGAGGAAACAGCATTTTGCATTTGCCTCCATTGATCTCTGAGTTAGTGAGATGAACAGATTGGAGGTGCTGATGTTGGAAGCAGCCACTCGAGGTGCCAACCAGCTCTTCAGGGGCAACTGGGGGTTCAGTGTGTTGCTGAAGGACACTTCGACGTGGTCCTTGGAGGTGCCGGGAAGTGAAACATGAACCTTTCAATCACTAATAGAAAGCAACATATGACCTCAAACAAACAGGGGAAGCACTTTAGTCGTTCTCTGATTTGTAAGAGGGGGAATTGAGTCTCTTTCATTCCCGCCCGTCAGCCCAAACGTTTGTTCTTGCACCGTGTAACCTGGGTTGATCAGGTACAATCACCCTCGAGAAGTGGCGCGCGTGGCTGAGCGACACAAACCATCTTCTCCTTAAACCTAACCAAAGGTTTTTGTGCCTAAACCCAGCCAGACATTAACCATATCATGCATCATTTTTTTTAACCTTGATTTGGGAGTCCCTGCGGCTGCCTGATGCATGCAGGAGTCAGGCTTGTACATGCACTACTCACGTTTAAAGTGCTTCCAGGTTTGGATGCCCGGTGGCAGCATGGCCACGCATGCTACAAGACTAAAACTACAATTTCACCTCAGCTAAAAACATCGTTCCTTTCCTCCATAAATAGCATTAGAGTAGTGCAGCACCCTCGCCGCTCGTATCAACCCATTATGTACCAGCGTCCTGTAATTACTGATTACAACAGGCCGCTGTTGCATCTTGTAGCTTTAATCTTGTATAATTGCTTTCCATGTTTTATTACCAGCTCACCTGTGTAGGACTAAAGGAAGCGCTGTGATCTCAATTGATAGCCTGAACGTTGGTGCTTGTGTCCGCGTGTGTGTGTGTGTGGTGACTAAGGGGATTAGAGTGCAGGTGACGCCAGCAGACATGCTGCGATTACACGGGCGGCTCTGACACACAGCTGAAGCATCAGACAGGCAGGAGGCGGTGGTGGAGAGTGACAGGGCGTATAATTAGGGCCGATGACTCCACGTCACGGAACCTCCGGCGTCGTTGCAAAGTTGGACCCTCAGATACTCGGGTGATATTTAGTTCAGGATTCAGATATTCATGAGTCATAACTTTCAAACTGTCACGGTCTTGGAAATGTTGAGCTCATGTTCCCATGTGATGAGGAGAGCGTGACACCTGCCTTTAGAATTAGACCAGAGGAGAGAAGAGGTCAGGGAGTCGGTGTCTAAGCAGTAAGTCTTTCCTTCCGGTAGCATGTGACCCACGTGTGCTGCATCTGTCAGGTGTGTCAGCAGTATATCAGGCCAACTCGTAACCGAGCACATGAGGGATGGGGGGGTCCACGTTAACCACCGTGGACTATTAGAGGTCTGATGTCATGCAGATGCAGCCTGCTCAGCTGCCCCTGGTTCAGAGCAAAGTGACTGTCGTCCCTTCCTGCTTAGTATAATCTGTCCTAAAAGACACTTAGGAGCAGGGGAAAAAAACTAGCTTAGCGCGATAGTCCCTGAGGAAACTGGTGGCAATGAAAGCTTAGACAGCACTTACCGGGGCATAGTGATTACTTGATGCTATGACCAAGGCCAGAGGGAGGCAAGGTAGCAGTGAAATCTATATTTAGAATCAGCCATTCGGTCGTTGACTATTTAGTCAGAGCTCACAGCAGCTGCAGTCGTTCAGCTGCTCACCTGACTTCAATACAAACGCATCACCTGTAAAACCATTAGAATTAAAAGGAATTTTAACAGTAAAGGCCCAAAAGGCAACGCAGAATTTACCATCGCAAACATCCCTGAGGGACATTCAGACGCTCATCGTTCACTGAAGGAAGGAGCTCAAAACAAAAATCAGATTTGAAATGATTTATTAATTAAGTGTTACAAATGTGATCATTTTCTTGCTCTAACATTCCTTCCAGAAGAATCTGCCAATGCCTGACACTTTAAACACAAAAGAAAAGAAAGGATCTTCAGTAAACTGCATCTCTACATACATCAACAAGTTAAATCACGATAACAAAAGTTTGGTTAGCAGAAGCATGTTTGTGCGTGTGTGGTGTGCATCCAAAAAGATTTACTAAAACTGGCACTGGTTAGATTCATTGACTTTAGCTGTCTGCTACTACTTTTATTTTATTGGTAAATCAGCAGTGTATAAAAAATATAAAAAAGGCCATCATGTAAGATTCAAGAAGCAATCCAGCTCGTCTGAAATGACTCAAAACTCCATGACAGGTGTTTATCAACTTGCACTCTGAGTAAGGCTTCAAACCACTAACCTTTAAATATGTGAGTAAAACTACATTTCCACAACAGAACTAAACTTTCAAAAGTCAAATCGTCACCACACTTTTTTTATTGCCACCTTCCGGGGGACTAATAGTAGCTAGCTCATCTGAAAACCCTCAGTGAAGGTGACCGACCTTTCAACTCGGAGAAAAGAAAGCACTAAATGTGTATTAAATGTTGGCATATGACAAAAATGAGAAAGAAAAACAAAATATATATATACAGCACGTAAAACGTATGCAATATGCAAAGGCGTCATGTTGCTTTGGGCAACAACCCCCCCCCCCCCCCCACCTGCCAAATATAAGCCAGTCTTCACTGAAGACCCCTCATCCCAGACGAACCCCGTCCCAACTTATCTGCTCATACACACGGAACATCACGAAACACGATTACGTCACTAAGCCTGTTAGTTTGGAAAAAGGTGAAGCACTGTGAAACCCCCTTAACCCCCGTCGTCCCTCCTCCCTGCCTCCCTCCTCTTCAGTCAGAGAGGGGAGAGAGGGCATTGGTGCAGTCGTTCCACTCGTCGGTCTCCGGGTTGTACACCTCCATCGTATTCAGAAACTCGTTGCCGTCGAAGCCGCCCACGGCGTAGATGGCGTCGCCGAGCATGGCCACGCCTGCATTGCTGCGGGAAGAGGTCATGCTACCCAGCATCCTCCATTCGTTGTGGGCGGGGTCGTATGCCTCCACACAGCGGAGAGCGTGGGAGCCGTCAAAGCCGCCAACGACAAACAGTTTGCCTGGACAGAGTGACGACATTAGCGTTAGCATTAGCATATCAACAAATTACTAATGTGTACAAAAACACAATCGACTTTGTGCAAAATTGCCTGCGATGAAGTTTCCTGTTTTTGTTTACATGCTACAGAACTGCAACTTTGCTGAGCCAACGTCTGGCTCCTCTATTCTCTTGTGGTTGTTGTCTTACCGGCATGGACAGCAACGCCAGCCCCCCTGCGAGCCACGTTCATGGGGGCGATCAGGGTCCAGGTGTTGTTCTCAGGGTTAAACCGTTCCACAGTGTTCAGGCAGTTCCACGACTCCGCCCCTCCAATCACGTACATAAAGCCATCCAACTCACAAACCGCTGCCTGGTGCCTCCCTGTGAAGGGTAGAACATGATTTTAGACTCATGTTAAGTGGTGTGGCTTCAGTTATTGGAATGATCCGTATATTTGGGACTTTTTGGACACGTACTGATGTTGAGGTGGGCACAGTTGGACCACGTTTTGGTCACAGGGTCAAAAGCATCACAGTTCTTCAGGCCCTTCTGCCCACAGGGGTCCGACCCTCCCACAACATAGAGTTTGTTGTTCAAGGAGCAGACACCTTAAAAACACATGACAGGAATGAGCTTAACCTGCAGTGGATAGGTCACAGAGATGCAACAATCCGAATGAATCCTTGGAGGACGGGCTCACCTGCATTGCAGCGGTTTGTCCTGAGCTCTGGCACCTGAACCCACTCATCAGCGTGTGGATCGTACATTTCCCCACAACTCAGCTCGTCAGAATGTCCATTAGACCCTCCGATCACGTACAGCTGACCCTGCGAGAGTGGAATCGACCATCCGATTAACACTGTATTGTGACAGATTTAGCATATATGCTAATAATAATTTGCACAATGGACAGATGAACTGCTGTGACAGAAATCCGTCTGTGATAAAGACAAAGAGCAAACTACCATGAGCACAGACATCTGGAAACGAGCCCTCGGAGTTCGCATGGGAGCTATGAAGGTCCAGCGGTCCTCTTCGGGATTGTAACACTCCACAGTCCTCAGACATTCCTCTCTGTTGTAGCCTCCTGCAGAACATCAAGATGCATCATGGTTACACAGGAGCTCCAGCTTCCCTTATACAATTCTTTATAAGCCAACCAAAGTTTGGCTTCGACTTTGGACGACAATGAAAGAAAGTGACCAACTCAAGGTCAGCGTTTACACTATTTAATACCAACCTGCTGCGATGAGTCTTGAGTTCAGGGCTGCTGTGCCCAGGCCGGAGCGAGCATAATGCATAGGGGACAGGGGGTGCTCCTCCAGCTCCTCGGGCTGAGCCTCGAAGCTCAGGCTCTTCATCAGGCAGGGGGTGGAAGAGGGAGAGGTCTGAGGGCTGCTGCGGCCGTGCAAGAAGATCACACACAACACACCATCCAGCACAGCTAGACAAAGGTAGGTGTTGTCTGAGGGAAGATTGAAGATCGTTTTTGACAACTGGAGAAAACGGTTTTGTTCCAAAAAGAAATAATCACTGCCTTACACGACTCTGCCACATAGACAAGTTGCAGCTTACGCAAAGTTGGAGCCGACAGTGAAGTGATGCTGCTACAAATTACAACAGGTGGATGATGCACACACATCGTAATCCCAGCAGCATAGAAGATCTGTACAATCACCACAGTTTCAGGGTGGCAACCGACGATTAGAGTCATCAATTTGGTAACCGACAAAATATGGACACACTCTTCACTTCTGTCCCTGATTTAAGGTGATGAATAACGTCCAGACATGATGAGTACTAAATGTCATCACATCACTTCATTTTAATCTATTTGGCATTTGTATCATGATCAGATTCTGAGTCTTGTCGAGGTCACAATGACCTTTGCACCACAAATTGTAATCAGTTCATCCTTGTGCAAAGGTGTGTGGCTAAATTGCAGAAATTCTCTCGAGGCATTGATGTTGCATTCTGGGGAATTGGACAGACATGAGGTCGTAGTCACCCTGACCATGTAGTACTTTCAGTACAACCTTAAAGCACACAACTTCCAGCCAAGCTTAACGCCAGCTTAAAACATTTAGATACAATGCAGTTGCCTCACCAATCATCATGTCAGCTTTTATCTTGGTTTGGTTTATCTGCGCAACTTGTGCATGAAAATGTGGTTTCTGTGAGCTCTTGTGCAGTAACCAGCGTAAATGAAGACACTTACTTGTGGTTTTCTCGGAGGCGATGTACTTCCACTCTCTCCTGGTAGTCAGTTTAGGGGCATTTGCTGCTTGGTTGGAGGGCGACAGGCTTCCTGAGGAGCTGCAGCTCATCTGTCTCTGGGTGCTCTCCCGCACAGGTTTCTTCTGCAAGAGCACAGTGCAGCTACAGAAGCCAAGCCGGCACCACAGGCCCACCAATGGACAGCTAATCATACCCTGGCCTACACTTTATCAGGCTGGTCTAATAGATTTGACACAATAAACCTATATCTTGTCAAGAGCATGAATTGGAACCTGACAACATCTGAAACCGACAGAGCAGCACTGCAAAGTAAAGTCCAAGACCAGTCTACATCAACATCCAAAAGCACACATATCAACTCAAAATGGAGAAGTCTGACACCACCAACACCGCCCACACCCACTGTTTTAGATCAGCTTAACACATCAAAACATTGTTTTATTATGTACGCTCAACAGCATAGCCAGGCAGGGATTATAGACAATTTCTTGCTAATCCACTGTGGTTAGTTCTTATAAAGGGGCTAAATTAAAGGAGCCATATCCACTTCTGGCCACTCACTGGCTGGGTCGGATTGTTAAACAAGGCCAGGCTCAAGCTGTACAATTAAGCCACACAGTGCCAAGCAAAACATGGTAGACTCCAGTGCGTTGAAGCCGGGCACAAGCTGTCGAGTACCTGCACAAACTGAAGGTGGTCTTCCTCGCCACCAAACACCTCACTGTGCCCCTCAATCACCAGCCCTCCATCCACCAGCTTATGGTCAGGTGAGTAGTACAGCGTTTGCACCTGAAAGACAAATAGGAACAACACACCCATGTGGCTGTCTCCATAGCAACACACTGAGAACCCCTGCACAAGGGGGAGCGGATAGAGGGAGGGGGGGAGGGGTGCTGTGAGGAAGGGAGGGGGGGTGAAGGCCTGGATTTCCAGTCGCTTGAAAAGATTCCTTTAAAAAGACAGACGCTGATGCCACTGCAGAGAGCGGGTTAACTGTTTGAGCTCAAGAAGTTTCCGCCGTTTGCAGTGGCTCCCCTTAACTTGCATCTAAAAACAAAGAGGGAGCTGGTGAGGAATGACAAGGCTGCGTCTGGAAAGATCCTCTGTGAAGAAGGAAGAAGAGGAGGGGCTACGTGATGCCCTTCCACCTCTGCTGCTTGGAAACCGGGTCCTCGAGCTGAAGAAGTTGGGTCATTGTGACGGCCACAACAGGCGGTCAAATCCAGACGACAACACAATGGTGCTGTTTTTAGTTAATCAATATAATGATTGGATATAATGTAGTATTGATTATATCCAAAGTAAAAAACTAAATGAAATATCTTCTTTTGATTTCGGGATAAAAGAAGTTTCCCATCTCAACGGATCCCAAAGAGAATCGATGTAAAAAGGATTTTATAAATTAAATCAAATGATCAATTTTGCCCTAAAAGTTGATGTTTAATCTGGAGTCCCTGTTTGTTCCTTTAAAATCACCTCACTTATGAGGTGTAAATCTGAGTTATTTGATGTTGTGATTGATAGTTCGGCCTGTGTGAGCAAGTATTACGTGAAATAAAGGGACGTTCAATTATATGTATTTTGTGCTAAAAATGTTTCTCCAATCGTTTGTTTGTAAATTCAGAAATGGGATGCATCTGTATATATGGTATGGACAGATGGGAACAGATGGCTGCAAAGAGAGGCTGCTGAGAGGCAGTAGTGCTCCTCTCCCTCTCTTTCTCTGACTCATTACCCTGGTGGCTCAGTCCTGGCTCCTCAGTCTGGGTCTCCTGCTGCTGCTAATAAACCTACAGGAGAGATAAATCAACGGGGAGGAGCGCCTGTTAGTTCTAGAGCAACAAACACGCACCTGTTCAGATAGCAAAGTGGCAGTGAGACAGCAGAATCAAGGGTCAAACCTTCCAGAACCTGTTTTTTTCGCGTTTCAGCGGAGTGGAGCTCTGTAATACTCAGAGGGGGTTGTATTCGAATCAACCGCAACCCAAAGGAGAACATTGGAAACAAAAAACAAGAGCAAACAGGGGCTCCTTTTGGCTCACCTCTAATTTGTAGTATGGTTCAGGGGTACAGAGTTTCTTACTGCAAAAACCTCAACAAATCAGAGGGGAAAAAGAACAGTCCTGACATTGCAGCATGACATTCGCATGCTATTTCTACTTCAGCCCCCTTAATGACTTCTTAACGTCAAAAACAGGAGGAGTCAGACGGAGGGGAAGGGGCAGGGTAAGAATGAAGATCAGTCTGAGAGTTGAAACTGCTCGCCCTGGTACTGACCTCCTCCATAAGTCGTTCCAGTTGGTCTCCGTTCTCCCAAAGGCTACGCTGCACCCAGTTAAGCACCTTGGAGTAAAGCTTGCCATTGCTGGGCAGGGCCAGGTTGTCTTCTAGCATTACTTCTAACTGTGAACACACAAGCACAGTGAAACAGGAGTTAAATCACACGGTTAGAATAAAGCGACTTTTATGCCTCACTGGAGAGAACTTTATCTTACTGGCTGGACTGCTAATTTAGTCTTTATTTGACTTATTACTTTGTGATACATGTTAGAAGTTACCATCATAATGAAGTTCCACCAGCACCACTCATTAAACATTCATATAAGACACGTATGAATTAATCACTGGGCAAAAAGGATGACTAGTCTTTGGCTCGGCTCGGGTTAATAAATTTACTTCTTGTCTTAAAGCAAATTCTTTAAAAAAGGACCCGAGGACGACGGCAGCAATCAGCGAGAGGATCCAAAAGCTGCCAGCTGGCCTTGTTTCCTATAAAGATCAATACAGCTAATTAAACAGATTGGTCTTACTCACCAGGAGAATTACAATATCAACCATTATGTTGCAGGTCCCAACTGGGACTGCAACATTTCTGCTTGTAGATCATTTCAGCACCTTACCCACCTCTGAGCCCCGGGATCTTCTACCATGCACAATAACTGCCCAACATTCTGGTTGTATTGAACACAATACCAGGTAACTCATAAACCTGCTTTAACCGGGGAAACTACCGGGTGAAGTCACCACTTTGAACACAAAGCTTCACACTGAAGCTAAGAGAGGCCCTTCAATGAGTGTTTTAAGTCCCTACATCCATTCCCAGCAGGCTTTGAAATATCTTAAAGAGGCACACGATCATAAGTCTCATGTCAAAGTCAGAAAGGTAGAAATACAAAGTTTAATCCGGTCGTATTCAACCTAACAAACCTCCACCGCTGGTTAGTTTACTGCAGAAGCAAAGGGGGACGAGAATAGGAAACTGTCTAGAAATAGATATCAGCCACTTCATGCGTGTATATCTGACCGGCTGGCTGGTGTGAGCGCGCTCATACAAACAACCACTGAAACATTCAAATGAACTTTTAGTGTCATGGCAACTCACAACACAGAAGGCTAAGAACACTGCATTGTCTAACTTGTATGAGCTAGTCCGGTTGTACCTTGAGGCGGGGGAGTTTGA
>CAAKHC010011666.1:36343-51996 GCA_901007825.1 Macroramphosus scolopax
AGGCGGGGGAGTTTGAGGAAGTCCTCTTGTTCAGACACCTCCAGAAGGTGGTCTTGGATGTAGGCGTCCACCTTGGCCAAAACTCTGGCATCTCCCATAGAGCTGGCAAAGTTACGGAAGGAGATGGCGTTCTGGGAGTCCATCTTAGTGAGCAAGTAGTCACCGCAAATCTGAGGAGGGAGTTGGACATATTGAAGCTGATTAAAACTTAAATACAATTCTTTGTAGCTTGTATATTAATGCACAGTGTAGTTTCATTTGGGCATTTTACAGCATCAACTTAAAGCCGTGCTCAAGCCTCTCACTGGATTTCTGACGGGATGTAAACGGGTGAAAATGCTGATGACTCAAATCAAACCTGTTTGACTCTCTCCATCTTGAACCTTTTGGCTGCAGAGTAAACTTCCTTGACCAACTCCTTGTCTGCCTTAAGCCTAGGGAACACACAAAAACAAATCAGTCAGTTTTCCAAAGAATCCGGCAGTGATAAGATCGGGGGCAAAGGTCAACAGCTACTTACTGGGCAGTGTAGGCATAGTTGAGCAAGATCTCCACAGCCTCGGGGTCCAAGTCCTCAAAGGTGACATGGGAGACTCCATGAGACTCGATGTCACTGTTAAAGATCTCAAACAAGTAGGGACTGCAGCATGCCAGGACGGCACGATGAGCCATCAGCTCATGACCACACACCTGGTCAAACAAAGAGAAACAACATGCACAAGGAGTTTGTTAATGTGAGAGAAGCTGCTATTAAACATACAAGTGGATGTAAACTGCTATAAAGCAAAATGGTTTTAAGTATTTCGGCTAAACATTTATGTTACCATGAAACGTTAATAGAATAAAATCGATGCACTATACTCCAGTGTCCCGGTACACTTGGAGAGTAAGACTATGATCCAGCATGGAGCATAGCAGGACCATTAAAAAGTCTCATGTCTGCCGTAAAAACAGAAACACGATCAGTGGTTAAAAATAGATATAATTTATATAAAATGACAAGCTGTCGAGACCTCCGTACTCAAGGGAACATCTTAAATGTCAGAGTCTGACGTGTTGCGTCAGTCAGTCAGAGGCCTGTCATTAAAAATGAGGGGAGCACATTCTCACATCGGGACATGAGAGCAGCAGACGCACCACAGGCAACATTCCATGTTTGGAATACAGTATACAGTACATACCAAAGTCTTACTCTGGTGTCCAAGTTTAGTGCGACTCATTTGAACATTTCTATAACATTCATCACATAGACCCAGTGAAATGTGTTATTTACATTAACATTCCGTGGGTGTATGGACATTTGGTGCATTTCAACTTGTTTTGTAGTCTCAAACATGTGTCATTCCCCCCGGCTGTACCCCTCGGTACAGCCTCAGCTCTTATGTTACATAAAGTGACTCAGTTGCATCTCAAAAATGTGCACTGGCCCGTTTGTGTGTGTGGGAGTCGTGATTGCATTGAAACGTACCTGCAGTCTGACATCACAGAACTGGCCACTCTTTCTCAGAGCGTTCATTTTGGCCACGGTGGAATCCAGGAAAGTCTCATCCTCAAAGATCAGATAACCGTTTGGAATCATCTTGGGTGAATTTTGAGAGCGTGTCTGAAGAAGATCAAATGAATTCATGTTAGTCAGGCGATTACTGGCTCTAAAACAACACTGGTCCAGTACAAATTATGACAGTTTAATATTGCACAAGGTGCCTTAAAATAAATTTAAATCCTCACATTAATAGCTAGTACAACAGTTCTTTACTCTGTCCGTGTTTTTAGCCGTGCAACACAGTAATAGCTGGTTTAAATAATTGATGACCAGATAGAGGGGATTAGGATTAGTTGCCTATAATGTGCATTGTGTATTCTAATCTCTCCTTTGCATTAGTCATGGCCTCACCTAATAGAGAATAATGCAAATCCAGGGAAGCACCACTGCTGAGAGTAGAACAGGAACTGATGGTTGGTAAAGCAGACAGAGATCACAGGGAAACTCTCGTCTTCTTCACCCAAGGAATTGGGATGTTGTCAGAAGAAATGCCAGTTGACTACACAGGCGTGAGCAGAAGGGAGAGGGGGAGCAGCCGCACCGACAAACTATCAGGCTTGAAGCGACTGCAATCAAGTCCTCGGGATCCCGTTGGCTATAGAGTTGTACTTATTCTGTTTTGGTCATACATTATAACCTAGAAGAAAAGGGAGACAAAAGAAAAAAGGAACATTATTTTTCCCCCCAAAGTGCAGACAGGAAATTACTTATTTTGAAATTGATGTTGCCTGTTCTTGGCCCTCCCTCAACAGCAGCATGAGTCAGTGCCATGTGGTATATCAAGGCCACCTTGCACACAGAATGGCAATAGAGTTCGGCCTTCCCGCCCTCCGCTTCCACTCTTTCAGCGTCCTTTTCACCCGTCGTTTTCCAACCATGAACTAGACCTCAGAGTTTCCATACTGCCCACATGCATTAAAAATTCAGCTTCAGGGTTAAAATACTCACTTTCTCTCATTATATTATCCATTTTGAATTCCAGGAAAAAATCGGAATACAGTATTTTATCCCAATATGCTGCACACCAAAAGGTGTAGTGTTAAAACCGTGTAGCTAAGCACACGTCTCTGACACTCCTCACATACACCACCCCCCATTTAGCGCTTTACATCTCCACACCTGCTGATATGTCCCACCAGGCCATGCAACACCGCTTTATCTGTCATGCCTTCTGCTGAGTCTCCACTCTTTCTAAGGCGAGCCACTCCAACTCGTCTGACAAGCCCCCCTTGCTGGCTCCACCCCATTGGAACACTTTCATTCAAGCATTGACCTATAAGGACAAGAGCAGGAGGGAACAACTTGTGACAGCATGTTCACAGCCAGTCAGCAGCTGATGATAACGACCGTCCATTTTTATGCAACTGCATGTTGCACCATGAATTCTGCATGGCCATGATCAGACCTGCGCTTACCACTAAACCCTTGTGTATATATATCCAACAGACTGCCCATACTACATCTCTCAATCTCAATATCTCATTTAAATTCTAAATTAATTGTGGTACTGGCCCGTGTGAGTGTGGGAAGCCTAGCTTACTGACAGAACGGTTATCCTGTGAGTATCCCGCGATCATGTCGTTATAAATTCCCTTTAAAAATCTGGGATTTACTCCACCGCAAGCTTCTACTCTTGTAAGAAACATGCGACTAAATAGAGGTTACTGACCTCCTAGTCAGGAGAATATAAAACATCATCAAAGACGTTCTTTAAAAAAAATATGCATCCAACTTATTTAGTACCATTTCAAGCATAGTTGCACGCTGCATGAAACCCCAGTTGAATGCAGGTTTAACAGTTAACTGATTCAATCTGGAGAATCCAGACTGACATGGGCAGACAAACAGTATGAACTTTTCACAGCACCTGCAATAATAAATTCTTCCCAATCAGATGTTTTGGAGGATGTGTATAAAAACAAATTCTTGCAAACCCAAGTCCATTTGTGATTAAATAATACATTTTCAAGTTACTTGTCTTGAAAACGTGCATGAAATTCAGGGAATTTCTAGGATTCAGAAAATTAAGCAAAATGGGAATACCCTGGACGACGCCTTTTCAATAAATGATCTTCCTAAAAAAGCTAGATGTGATCGGGAAAGATACCAACTAACTAGTTCAACAAGTAAAATCAATGTCAGGCAAAGCTAACCTGATTACCCTTTCCAGGTGAAACAAATTGATGCAAGGTGATTACTTGGATGTCAGTCACCTGAAATTACCTTCTAACCATTAGACAAATCAACCAGAGCAGAAATACATGTACGCACTTGGAAAACAAAAAAACTTGAATACAGTGTCCTACTAAATCCAAAACCCCACACTGTGCACAGTGTGTGATTAACAATCAGACGTATCAGAAGAAAAAAGGATTATGTTGAAATCCTATTACTAGACTGCAGTTAACTAACGTTTCCCATACTAAAAGAGAAAGAAGGGACAAAATGTACAAGGACGACGGCTTTATCAGACTGGAGAGTGGAACCATGAAAAATTTAGTGCTTTACTCTTAAAAAAGCACATTGCAGTATTGGAGAACGGGCAGACAGCTGAGGGTTGTTGCAAAGCCAGCCGGGTTTGCCATATTAAAAGATGCAAATCATGTGAAGCATGAAAGCTTAAAGAACCCACAAACCATGTGTGTCGTCAAACTGCTTCAGGTTTAGCAGACGTGTGAAAGGCGTGTGTATAAAACTACAAGCATCAGGATTTCTAAGGGTGAAATCCCAAACATGGTGGCACATGCTCGAACATACTGTAGTCTCTTTGTATTCCACTGAATCACATGTACAGCCGGGTTGGCATAGGAAGCCGTTACTCACCCAGTCTGTGTGTGGATGGAGGGAACACTGACCTAGATTTTAATGATTATGCAACATCTGTCAGAAGACTACTTGTGAACGCTCTTAAGACCAACTCCTCCACATGCTTGGGTCCACCAGACTCGTTGCCTCATCTCTCAGCCAAGAGTTTTCACTCAACCCGGACGCTCTGCGTGGCAAACCACAACCGCAGCTCTCAACATCATACTTCCTTAAAGAGAATTACCCCTTGTTCAAAGCTGTGATTAATTCAGAGAACTCTGGGATCTGGTAAGACAATCTTGTGCTCTTATCTTTGCAAAAATAGCAAACCAGGAATGCCATGTTGAGCATATCACATGCTGAAAAAGTACTTACTCATCACTTTTTAAGTCACTTTATTGACATTGGAGAACAATCACTCCCAATTAAGTTTAGTTTAACAAGCATAAGGGAATTAAAGCAAAAAGCCAGACGTAGTCAGTTGTACATCTAGATTTATGGACATATGCTTGACAACCAGGGAAAAAAGAAGATAGCGCAAATTATCTGAAGAGCGAGATTGTTCACAGCCCAGCGTGGATAGCTCTCATTTATACTCTCCATTTTTCCATCTGACTAGCTTGGCACAAAAATGCGGGTCCCTCACTGAACAATCAATGCTTGTTAGACACCCCTCCAGTGGTGATGATGGGTTACTGCCAGATAAATTGCCATTTCTAATTGCATGGAAATGTACTGGTTCAATTTAACAAGGCTTGGGAAGGAAATCTAATATGTGTGTGAAAATGAAAATGGGAGACACATTATCCCTAAGCATATTCACACAGTTGCAAATACTGACTGGTCATAAATATAATGAGGTAGACCTTTGTGTGAAATAAGACTCAATGTCAATACATTTTAAGAAACAGGGAGATTAACTAAAAGCATGACCACTCCAGGCTAAAATGTAATATAAATAATCTACATTCGAACCCCTAAATAAACAGCATATATAATTTTGCCTTATGTGTAAAACGAAAATACTGAGTTGTTTCTTTTTCCTTATATTACTAATGTCGGATTATTTTTTTGACTGTTCCCGTGGTTGCCAGCTTCAGATTAAGAGCACAGTATGTCAAATATAATGGCATTAGACAACCTGCAGTCGAGACATCACATACTAAGGCACTTCAGGAAATCTTAAAAATGGGCGAGACTATTTATTTTTACTGGGCAATCGATTCGGTAACATTACAGCCAATAATATGCAACGCGAACATTGTGAGTGAGGCCTCAATGTTATATCAAGAGTTGTCACAGACCATACCGTCTAAAACAATAGGGCACTACTAAAGCACATGGTGTACCCATGCTCGGCTACACACCCTGCCATCACCCGGTGGGCAAGTCTTACGATTGGACACCCAGTATGTCTGTTCGCTGCAAAGCAATGTCATTCGGCCGTCTGCCTCCTCTGGCAGTACAGTGATTATCTGCCGGGGCCTGGGTGCTAGAAGTCGGACTGTAACTTAACCTTACATATATCCCACCGCTAGGTTATTAACGAAGGGGCCCATAAAGAAGAATACAACTTCTACACAGATTACAAATGTATTTTACCTCACAAAAGCAGGGAGGCGAGCAGCTAGCAATCAAGCGATGGAGATCTCCCGACACGCATGGTAAGGCGGTTCACGTTAGCCTTCCAGCTACGGTGTTAACAACCTGCTGCTTAGCTAGGATGCGGAGCCACGAGAGACACACGCGGGCTACATTCATTAAATTGGACCATTGGATGAACGCAATTAACGGATTATTTGACGTGTCTCAGCGCGAAAGACGGCTAAATTTCGCTAGCTGGCAATTTAAGCTAAATACCGTGACATAAACCGGCGGGTTTGTGTGTGTGACAATGTTCTCGCCAGATGAAAGTCGGACCATTTTCCAGCAGCCCACCCACCGGTAGGAGCAAATACCAACAGTGACCGTAATAATTGTAATTGTAAAATAAATGACGTTATCTTAGGAATAACGGTCACTTGACGTCTCTCCACATGAATAGCTAACAGTTTAACCTTAAACACACATCAAACAGCATCACTCCCGCTGTTCTTACAAATTGTCGAGAGAAAAATTCTAATCTTACCTGTGGCGTTTTACAACAGACGATATTAGACATATTTAATGCGACTTCAGAGTTGGTTGGTTCTGGTTAGAGAAAAGACGCAACGCGGCTACAGGCACGGCTTGTCGAGCTGGTGTAGTGAGTGAGTGTTTCCTCTTTGCAGTAGAAGCACGTCCAGTCTCCGTCCGGTCTCAGCTCGCTCTGGCAGATTGCTGCTCGGTGACGGGTACGCGCGCTCCCGACACACCACCCCTGACGTCATGGAGGGGGCGGATCCTTCCTTGCTACTTCTACTCTCTGAAAGCCATGACATGTAGAGAGTAATACAGTGTCTGGGCGAATAATAGGCAGTGGAGGATTGACAAAAACATTTCACCTTTTGTTTTCTAAGATTCCTTTCCCTAGCCAATGAAGGCTACCCATCTAAACAGAAGAAATACGAAATGTCAGGACATGACATACAGGAAGACGCTCAATATTTAACACTTCATATTTAACAGTGAGTTGGATATTAGTTCAGCTGCAGAACACAGTACAGTACCCCTGACTGCCTTGTAGGATTCAGCAGTTTGTTTAAGGACACTAAAGCGGGGGGATGCTTGCAGAGTTTAATTGAGGTCCTCTCAGTTCTGGGTCACTCATCAGCCATTTGCTTGTCATGTCTGTACGAAAATATAATTCTCTTTTTTTGACAGCCTGCTGTCAATGAAACTAAATTAATTTGTAGATTGCCGAACTCTCTTCTCCATTTTCCTGTGTGTTGACAGCACACCGGGAGGGGCACCATTGCAAAAGTCTTACGCTGTCCATTAAGAAGAACATCCAGGTTCAATCCTCTGCGCTATTGCAAAGAAGTCATCGTAGAGGAACCTGCCCTTGACTGAATAGAGCTTAGTACAACCTCAGTATGCCAGTGATCAGATTAGAAGATAAGAATGACTTGCAGCACTGAATGAATGTGTATACCCATTGCATCTTCATGGATGGGACGCACATGCGTGCATGTGCATGTGCGTGTGTGTGTGTGTGTGTGTGTGTGTGTGTGTGCGTGTGTGTGCGTGTGTGCATGTGTGTGAGAGACTGCCTGCATTTGTTTGCATGTTTAGTTGTCTGGGAAATCATGGCACCCAGTGTTACTCGTTGACAACAATAAAAGATCGTTTAACAACAGCCTTAAACAAGCAAAGTCGGTTTATGTACAGATTAGGTTTTATCATCGCAAAGTAATCTCTTCCTAACAGCTCTTACAGTATGTCGATATTATTACCCAGACATGTTGTGTTTCCATCCATGTGGGGGTGACATTCCTGACAAGGTGAAAGAGGTGACTGCTGGCTCACGGTCAAGAAAATGAATGGCCAGCTGCCAAAGGCCGACACCTGCATCGTATTTCACCTCTATTTCCTTTTTGTTTCTGTATGCCTGGTCAGCAGAAGTGATATAGAATGGCCATGAAAATGTAAGATCTTATCACCAGGGACGTCTTCAACAAAATATAAAGAGTCAGTACCTACCATCACTGGTGCATCTCTGCACCACTGCCATTTGATTGCCGGACACGTGCGTTACGTAAGAACACAAATACGACAAAGAGAGAGAAAAATGAATAGTGGGTGTGCATGTGGTGCTGTCATTTGTCTTCAGTAGGATTACTTTCAACAGCAATTGCATAATGTCCCTGCAAAAATATACCTTTGTGACATGATGTTGGATCAGATGACAAATCTGAAAATGTGCAGTTCAACATTCATTTCTGGTTTTGGAAAAGTAATAGAATGACAATAAACCATAGGAGATGTCAGCTCATTATCTTCTGTGAAATACATTCCATTGTTGCTTTGTTTTATTAGATATTGAATAAACAGTTTGTCTATGCTGCTCTGTGCCGGTCCAAAAAACTTTCTGCTGAGTCATCTTGTGCTCTGGCGCCCCCCTTCATTCATTCAGTCTGTAGAGATTTATTCAGTGAGGCTGCATAAATCCATTCTGACAAGGACACTATGAATATTTTAGGTATCTTGCCCGGCAGTAACACGTGGCAGGAACTGCTGTGTGGACGGGGCTGGAGACAAGCAGGAGGTTTAAGTCGTGTCAAGAATTTAGAGGGACACCAACATGTTTTAGTTTTTAAATGAATATGCAGCGTTTTAATGATGTTCACTAATCTGCATTAATTTAATGTATTTGTTTTACATTCTTTTCCATCTCTTACTCAGAACATCAAACCTGTGTGTGAGTGAGTTAAGAGGCAACAAATAGTTTTGCTGCTGTCGCCACATCCCCACCACTCACACTGGGTGCACTGGAAAATGAGAGCAGACACACCACATGACTTACATAGTCCTGATAAGGTACTGATAAACTGAAACATAACATGTTGACCTCACAACAGAGTTATGACACGTAAAACAGGGGCAGAGGGTCTCAGTGAGGCAAGCACAAAGGAAAAGTTTAAATGGGTGCTATACTTTATGGACTGTGAGGTCAGAAAGATTCTTCTGCTTATGTTTTCTGCTTTCATTTTTCAAACCATCAGTCCCCTGTTGTGCCGCACTTAAGAAGAGGGTCATTTCAGTGATAGCTGACATTAAACATACAAGCCAGATGTGTTTGCACCACAGTGAGCTGCTATCTTGACCGAGTGTTGCATTGATCTCTCTGAATGGAGCCCTGCTGGCCGTGTAAATCTAAAGGGTCCTTGAACCAATTCCGAATCAGTCATGTTCCTTTAACATATCTCAAATGCTTTTCAGAGCTTCACCTAAACGCCACACGACATGGCGTCAGATACTCACATGACGCTGCAGCGTGTTAACAATGTGTGCTACAGACAGGGGTCATAGGTCACGCTCCTTGAACCCGTCTTGCGTCATCTTCCGCGCTCAGGCTGTTGTGTTCAATCAGTGACATGTTCTACCACATTTGCTTGAGTCACTTCAGTAAATGTAGAAAGAAAATCATAACAAAGTCAAAACAGCCTCCTCAGTGATGAACTGAAACTGCAACAGTAACAGATTGAGATTCTCTTAATTTGAACAGTTCTCAGAACAGTTAAGGCAGCAGGGTGACCAGTAAGACATGTCTAGCACAAAGAGTCACGTTTAAGTAGTCTCATGCTTCTTTTCTTACCTTGTTTTTCGTTCCAGGGGGGTTCAGGGTCTGCTGAGAGATTTCAAGACGTATGTCAAGAAACAGCCTCTGTGACCAAGGGTTGCTATTTAAGAGCGAGATGAGACCATCAATATCTGGCAGCTTTAAAAGATCAATGACTTTCGGGAACACCAAATCAACATCTCATGATAAGTTATGCAACAACAGCTGTAGTAGAAATGTGTGTACAGATGGGATTCTATTTGTGTGTGTGTGTGAGTGACTGGATGTTGTGTAAATGTTAAAAGAGGACACATCACCGCTACTGAACTAAGTTTAAACTGGTTTAAAAACGTGCAAATCTGTGGACCTGCATGTGACAGTGTGTTTGGTAGCTGATGATTCCCGTCGTCAGCAGCTCCGGTTCCTCTATTCCTTTGTCGTTCTTCAGTCTGATGTTTGCAGCATGGTCCTTCTCACTTTTTTGTCAACAAGGCCGATGTCTGATGTCTGGAGGATTTGTTGGCTGCACGTCTTTGATACATATAACATCAGTCATTGTCTCGCTCTCCGTAGAACTGGCAAGAGATCTTTCCTTCCTGACCGTTGGAGCAGGATCATCTCAGACAAACTCATAAAACCTCATAAATCAAAAACAAAATATATACTGATCAACATCAGTGTTAGTGGCAGCACATGGAAGGCAAGGCAGCAAGGAAAAAAATGGAACACATCCTCAAAAAAAACACATGTTCACGGCAAGAAATTAATCTGTGGACATAAATTATTCATGATAAAATGTAGATCACAGGACTATAATTCTCCGTGTTCCCACATTCACAGCGCGGGAATGCTCTGGGATTTGTGTTCACCGCAGGACAGAAGTAGCAGGTGGAAGACAGGACAAACACAGCCGCTTTCCTTCCTTCCTTCCTTCCTTCCTTCCTTCCTTCCTTCCTTCCTTCCTTCCTTCCTTCCTTCCTTCTTAAAATGAAAGCTCTTGACCTTCATCTTCTCCATATAAGTTTAAACTGTGTAGTGAGGATAAAATCCTGAAGTCACTGAGCGTCACATTCTTATAAGCTGTTTTGAGATTTCTTTTTAATTTGTGAATGTTACTGTGATGTGTTGAATTAAGAGAACGTGGATTGCTCCCACGTACGCTGTTAATAATTATCCTGCTTACACGCAGTATTTTTATAGGTTATTTTCAGGCTTTTCAACAGTGCAACTTCCTCAGGATGCCAATAACTGGGGCTTTAAGCTGATGGTGCAATAGAGTGTCTCTGTGTTCGACCTGCTGAGTGAGTTCTCCCTAAAACAAGAAGGATAACCTGGATAACATTAGAGGTCAAACTTCAGGTCAAACAATCATATACTCACATACGTTGGCTATCATTCATATTATCTTTAAGCGGTTTAACAGTTAACCAGTGTTCTTCCAGACACGAAGCCTTTCATCGCTTCGGCCGCAGCCACATTTATCCAGCTATGACCGGAGCGATTGGCGACCCCACCAATGTCCTGAAGCAGTAATACTTTATTAATCCAAGATAGGCCGACTCTACGACAACACCGGGAAAGCACATTGCATTGTTTACACAGATTGATCGTTGCACAGGCAAAGTACATTTTGCAGTTGCGTCACACTGGAAGTTGTGTAAAAGTGCTACAGTGAAGCACCGGTGTCACTGCTGGCTGGGCAACCGGTTAAATACCAACAATAAACTGGGGAATAACATTTTGTACTGATTAACAGGAGAAAACTGGACACAGAGTTACAGTCTGTGTTGAACTGTGAGAGCGTGTACAGAAGTGAGGAGGTCTCAACATTTGCTCTCATGTCCCCTTCAGGGGAGTTGACGTGGTGTCCGTATGCACTGAAAACTTCCCCTGTTAAGTCAGATCTGCATTATGTTTTGCAGATCGTGTAAACTGTTCAAATATTTGACCGTGCTTCAGCCCTCAGTTTACATTACAGGCTACACAGTGAGAATCACATGCATGTTAGTGGATGTTTAGCAGCTATCCAACATCACACACATGTTATGTCTGTAGAGCTCTTTGCAGGTGGAGTTACAGTGACTGAACAAACACATTTCAGACCCACACACGACCACGAGGGCGAAATAAGTGCATTTTTGTTTTTTTTATTCTGCAGCCGAAACATCACATGCTACATTCTTTCAAGTATAAAATGTCCGGGCCGGAGTTTATCATGTGGAATACGAGCACGTCGTCGTATATCGTGTTCTGTTATTCAATCTGATTCTGTTTTGCCATTTTTATCATTGAAGTGTTTCGTTATGGCACCAACAGAAAATATCAGCTGTCCTGTTCCTCCATAGCAGACCATAATATTGACTCTGGAGGATCATAACATATCAATGTCTGTCTCGCTCTATAAACTGTAGCAGAGAGTTCGGAGTTACAAACGACAGGACGAAACAATGTACGATGACGTTACATGTACATCCAGTTTATCACTGAAGGTCATGATGTTGTTTAATATGTCAGAGAGCAAAACTGATGAAAACTAACTTGCAGGAATATCAGAGAACCAGAAGAAGCTGCTGCAGGCGACTCCAACCAAGGCCAGCTGCTCCTGATCCTGCAGCTCGCAGTAAAGATTAAATCAGATGGCAGTTGAGCCCCCAAACCGACAAAGGTGATGTTTCTCACTTTTTTATGCAGTTATTGCACTTTATTGCAGGGAAACGATCGACTCTGCTCCCTGGTAAGTTTACAAGTCTGTCTGCGGTTTTATTGATGTTCCTTTAAAAACAACTGCAAGTAATTCTCAGTCATGTTGAGCCTCTAACAAACATGAAGAGGTGACAAAAGTTGATCTTTTACAGAAATCCAAGGCAAAGAAATTGCCTTCATTAGAGAGTAAAGGATGTTTATTCTTCAGTGCAATCAGAAAGTAAAGATGATGGTGTTATAGGTCAATATAGAATCTTTTTATTATTAATGATGAGCAGCGTCTTTAAATTCACTCTGGTGTTGTTGCTTCTCGTTGCACGTTGTATTTTCTCAATGTCACTTTCCAGCAGTGAAGTGTTGATATTTTGACCACGATCTTGTGTTTTGGTCAGAAACAATCACTCACTTGTTGTAATTTCTTTCTTTGGCCTTCATAAAAGTCCCTCAAGCTGTTTGCATGTTAAATAGACCGAAGACCAAACACGGCTCACTGTGAGGCTGCAGGTTCGGAGTTGAGGTCAACTGGAACAATCACGTTTTTTAGGGCACAACAACCGTCAAAATCATCTTTCTTCATGGAGTGATTGTTGCAGGATAGGTAGTATAGAAGATACATTACTGGTGCAAAGTCCAAAAATGTGCATTTCATGTTAGAAATACGCTGTTTCCTGTGAATCATGATAATATATAATATATAATACATGCGGTTCCAAATATATTCAGGAAGGAAGCACATATATTTGTTCTGAAACTATTCAGGACAATCATCCTAGTACTTTCTAACTTCAGGGATTAGTGTTGCAAAGAAGTCAAAAGAGACCAGGGCATTAATTTTTAACCAAAGTTAATGGGAACTTCAAGGAAAAGCACAAGCAGGTGAGTTCATTCAAAAACAAGAACTGAAGAAGAGAATTCCACTTGGTGTGTTGTTCACAGGTTATTTCCAGGAGAGGAGCCGGATGATTGAAGTTGGCTGATGCGTGTCCTCTGACACACGTGTTGGCTGGAGAGAGGACTTCGGTGTTCGTGCTCCATGAGCCCAGAAAGTGTCAGGAACCCTGCAGAAACATGTTTGTCAGTTTCATGTGCCACTGAGATACTTTGATAGGAATGAAAGGTCTGCTATCTTTGAACTCAGTCATACGGCATCTTCACCAGATGGCCTTCAGTTTCAATCTTTTCCAGTGTGTGGACCCAGAACGTGCCAATTTATTAGGTACACCCAGATAAAACAAATGCGGATGTTGATTTGTCATTTTTGAGTTTGTTGGCGCCTCTCAGGGCTGCAACCTGAGGACCTGCTAGTGGAACACTTCCTATTGAAAAAGGATTTAAAAAATATGAAAGAAGATTGAAGTAACAGTAAGACTTTCCATAACTTAATCAAACTTCTTTTTACTTGTAGCGTCTTCAGACAAGATGTTTAAAACTGTATTATGTTTCTGTTTGAGTCTAAAAACCTCGTCTGTTCACAAGTGCAGACTTAACAGTTTTCTCCGTGCTCTTATGTAAGACAAACATCCGTCAGCTTCCTCATGGCCATGGGAAGTAAGATTCACTGATGAAACACAACTATTTTGTCACTGACGCTTCCCCGTGTGAAGAAACATGTTGATGTCCCTCCGCACACAGAGTCAAGCACACAGTCTCAGGATGCCTGTTGCACCCACAGACGCCCTCAGTCAGGAACTTAGGTGGAATGTGAATCACTACTTGCAGAAAAACAACTGTGATTATAGCAGAATTTCCTTCACTGGGTTCAGGTCAGGGGAGTGTTTTGAGAAAGAAGTCTGTATGGGAAAAGGTGAAGTCGTCTTTCCCATAATATTCTTGCAAAGTGTGTTTGTGTGCTTCTTGTTTTGGAGGTTGTGTGTGTGTGAACCGAGTAAGGGGTGTGTCTGCCTCCATACCGATGTGTGAGCTCGCAAGTGAAGGAGAAGAGGAAAAGACAGACCATGTGTTTATTGCGTAACACCCTCTGCATGTCCAAGCACTCTCCTTCTCATTATTCTCTAAGCTATCACGTTGTCCTCTTCCACTTAAATCCCCTCTCATTCTCCATCATCCCTTCATCCACAGCAACCATCTCTCTCTTATTTAATCATTAATGGCACGTCCCTTCATCGCTGTCATTATTGGTCAGACGTTGCATGATTCCGCGCTCTCCTGTCCCGTGACGGACACGGACACGCTCAATTAAACACACACACGAGTTGAGAAACAGACATGAAAGGAAGTTGCGAGACAGGAGGGACATCAGCAACAATACAGAGGAGACGGGGGGGGAACTGAGATAACATGAATAGAATTAGAAAAATAAATATTATATAATTCACAGACAGACAGACAGACAGACAGACAGACAGACAGACAGACAGACAGACAGACAGACAGACAGACAGACAGACAGACAGACAGACAGACAGACAGACAGACAGACAATAGCCAGTCGCCTCGGTTCAATTGTTCCATTAAGCAAAGTAGTGAAGGAAGGCAGCTATAATTACTCAGATATAAAGTCACATGACTGACCCAAATTCCCCTGCAGAGATGTAAATGTCACATTAGTATGTGACATGGACGGTATCATATCCTCCTAACAGCTTTGGTATTACAGTCTTTCCATTTCTGCGATGGGATTATACTTCGTGGATTTGAATGTGATTTTGATAACAAATCCACTGTCACAGGGGAAAGTGAGAATCCTCCCTCAGCTCACTGCCTTCACTCTGCAAATATATGTTACTTTTGCTGTGATCTTATCGTCTAAAATGGTAGTTTAACGGTAAATCAAATGTACTATAGAAAAGTAAAAAACTGAGATTCGTCATGAGGTGCTGATCACGGGAGGTCGACTCAAAAATTAGGAAGAAAAGTGTTGCACACTGCACTTCTCTTCATGTGTCAGCGTTTCAGCCCTGCAGCCTTCATCAAGATCATCGTAGGAACTCTGTGTGTGTGTGTGTGTGTGTGTGACCTTATCATATCTTATCTTATCTTATCTTATCTTATCTTATCTTATCTTATCTTATCTTATCTTATCTTATCTTATCTTATCTTATCTTATCTTATCATCAACTGTATGTAAACAAGCACCAAGTGGATCCAGTTGTGTTCTGTAAATCCTTTGAACATTACTGGATGCTCCACCTGAGAGGTGTCACCTCATTGATTCACTGATTATTACTCGATTTGTTTTCTGGATTGTTTTCTTCTTATTAGATACTTAGAGTCGTGATGCTGTACAATAGTTGATGTTTATCTTGCTACACGTTGTAATCTCAACATGCCTTAATATAACCTACTCAATGTCAAATATCTATGACCTGAGAAAAAGGTCATTCTGTTTAAAGTACACTGATTTGCTGAAAGTACATTAACTGGTTATCCCCCCCCCCCCCC
>CAAKHC010011666.1:52016-66306 GCA_901007825.1 Macroramphosus scolopax
CCCCCCCCACACACACACACACACACAGTGACACATGATGAGTGTCCAGGGTGTGGCCTGTACAACACACCAGAACCTGTCTGCAACACCCGTTTCCTGCTTTTAGATCAAATCAATGATGTGACAAAACACACAACCGCAAGTTCAAAATGAAAATAGTTTTTAAACTGTTTGCATATATTCCTGATTTGTTTTCTTCTTCTAATAACTGCAGATGCTTACCCTGTACGAGACCTGTAAATGACTGAATTGCTTGTTTAGTAACATGATAGATATTTTCAAGCAAGGCAGGGGAGAGACATTTAAGCTCTTTCTTGATGCATGTTATTTTGTGTTCTTATAATGTTACTAATATATCTAATACAGCTTAATCATCCCATAAGACTGCTCTCAATTGTCATATAATTGCCATGACAGCAGCAATCGGTGGTTACTGGAGGTCGCGGGTCTTGTTTTTGCTGGACGACAGTGCGCTTCAGCTCCGTCAACCTTCCCACCTCACACACCCTCACCGCTCACACGCTCGTACCCACGTGCACGCACCACTTTTGCAATGATCAGTGTTCCTGCACTGAAAAAACAAAACAAAACAAAACGAAACAAGAACAAGTGCTTATGTGATCAGCACTAACAGTAGCTTTGAAGGGAGGAATGTGCAGAGCGAATAGCACCAGATGCCAGTTTTAAAGAGTGTCAGGCAGACGTCCAGCAGCATTATTAACCTAATGAATCTTTCGGATGGAGGGAGGCTTCTTATGTCCTTACCTTTCTCTCTTTATTACCACCTGATAGTGCAGAGTGAAGAACAATGGCAGTCTGTCTTGTGTTTTCAGAAGTCAAATGCCCTCACTACTGTGTTCTTTCAGGTTAAAGTCCTTGTACCTTTTAGATTGTAACATTTCGTATGTTTTTCTGTATAATCCTTGTGTTGTATCCTCTCCTCGTCTCCCTTTTACAAACTCTTTATAAAAACAGCAAAAGAGGAGAGAAATCTTTCCACCTGTGTTGGTGTGTTACTGTCATCGAAGCGGGCGAGGGAGGAGCGAGAGAATGGGCACAATTGTTTGTGTACAATTGCATGCTGGTATTCGCGTGGTTACCCTCGTCTTTACTGTACAGTGTGTGTTTATGAAAGCGAGAGACCCAGAGTGGCAGGGGCGGACAAATAGAAAGAATAGAGAGGGATCACAAAGGATATGTTGGTGTGTACGTGCATAACCAATGAGCTCCATCGGCCAGAGGAGTTGTGTTCACAACAAAAGATGGACTTTGCAGAAATGAGGGGCAGTAAGCCCTGGGATTAGTCTGTTGGGCAACAGAGCCCCGGGCCCCAGGGCGGGCTTTCTGGTTGGCTTACTGGAGGGATGGAACCCATGTGTCATGTGGATCTTGTTTGGGAGACGGAGGTGTTTGTGTTCAACAGTCACGCCGGACCGGTGAACCTGCACTCCGCAGCTAGAAAAGTCCACTTCATCAGCGAGAGCAGACTGGCAGAAAGTCACACAGGAACACACCCGTTCATGTGTTCATCTCACCTGTAGAAACTACATGCATGTCCACCTCTTTTAGTAAGTTGTAGTTGGTCTCCCATCCTGCTTAGATCTGAAAATCATCAAGAGAGAGAGGGCAAGTGCAGGCTGGTGAAGGTTAAGGTGTGACAGTGAGCGTCGTGTCCAGATTGTCACTCTCTCCTTCCAGTCATCACCTCTGCTCTCCTGCACAGGACGCGTTTAATTCCACTTCCTTACAAAGGATACAAGTGTAAATATATGCATATGAATGTGTGTGTCTGTGTGAGAAAAAAACAACTGCTGATACTTGTGTTAAATAGTAGATAGACTGTTATGCAATGTCCTGCTCTCCCTTCCAGGTCTCGGGAGCCTCTGCACCTGACTTCCAGTACTTCGGTGTTTCAACATACTCACCTCTTAACATTGTTTTCATATTAGTCAGTCGTGTTGTTAGTCGGCCCACACAAAAGAAAGGAACGACGATTGTGCAATTTAAATGACGTTCAATTTGTCAGTGAGAGTGTAAGTGATTGTTTGAACAATCACTTTATTATTTTATTTCTTTCCTGTATGAGCTTGTTAGGAACAGGATGTGCCTCTGACTCGTGCGATGCCAGTTTGGAAGGGATGTGATTTATTTATGTTGAGAAATGTGTTGTGTAATCACCGCCTGCAAGCTGGATTTGCCATGGTGCCTTTTCAAAAAGGCTTTCGCCTCCCTATTTGTTTGCAATGCAAAATTCTCATCAGCAGAGGCTCTCGTCTCTCATCTTACATCAGTGGAGTGTGTTTATGTAAGTGAGGTTTGGGCTCATATTTGAATGTTTCCATTGAACGTTCCCACACAGACCTCTCTGCACTTTTCTATTAAAGAAATCCTTTCAATTTACCTCACACTGAATCAACGGCACCGCAAATCTCAGCCTCGAAATGAACTGTAAATTAAATCAACGCCACTAAAAACAAAATAAATCCTCACAATAATCTTCATGAAGAGAGGATTTATCGCAGGGCTGCTGTATGCTGATTTATCTAAGTATACCTAATAAAATGGCATGTGAGTGAAGACCACTGCTTCACTTCTCCTTTTACTTTAACTTTAATTTCAGTTCCTTAAAAGCCTTGATGTCTTTCATTGATGAAATGTCTCCCCCTAGTGACAGACATGCGAATTATTTGCAGTTATTTGGCAGAGAAAGTTATTCCATAGGGCCAGAATTAAACAATAAATAACTAAGCATATAGCTCCATCCATTGATCATAGTTATAAAGGTCATCAGCTGCTGTTTCAGTGTGTGTTTGTGAGTTTATTCAACCAAATAAAACAAATGTATATATCAATAAACATGACATTACGTCTCTATTCGCTTTTTTAACTACACTTTTCTAGACATGTATCTCTATTAAACGCATTCAGTGTGTGTATGCTGTGAGATTAAACCAAAGCCAGTCTTTGTGTGTGGTCAGATTTAAACCCCTAGATGGCCCCAGAGCTCAAATCTACGGGGCAGCTGATTTCAGAGCTTCTTCTTTTCTTTTACCTCATTCCTATTGGACTCATGCATAGAAGTTCAGTGTTTCATATCATGTCTTATTTTGTGTTCCACAACCCTTCAACGTTGATTGCTCTGCAAATAATTGTCGTGTAATCAGATTCCACTGTGTTTTTCTAACCTGCAGCGAGCATGTTATTGGTATATAAATCCATCAACACTACGTTATTATAACAGTAAGCAAATGTGATACTGAGAAACATCATCTTCTGTGTACATCTGTACAGCACTGCGGTGTTTCTGTTACGTGACAGAAGTACAGTATTTACGTACTTGGGTCCCAAAAACATCTCATCCAATCAGAGGGCAGCTCCTCTGCATGGGGTCGTTTGCGCCTTGGAGACTTTCTGCTCAGCTGAGAGGTGGTCTTTGTATGACAGAGCTGAACAAGGGCTACTGACTCTGCAGATCTCTCAAACCTTTGGAGAACAGACTCAAAGACCGGTCGCAAGAGGAGGTGAAAGGCTGCAGCCTCTGCGTAAAGACACTGAAACCAAAGAGGCGCACGGAGCAGCAGCAGCACCAATGAGGAGTTCCTTCATTTGGCTGAAGCTTTGCCCTTTCTAAGTACCTTTCTGTCCGTTTTGAGAGCCCAATGTCTCTGCCTGGTTCACCCTGAGGTTCCTTGTGGGCAGAACAAAACACCCTAAAACTTTGCTCGACGAGACTTCTGGATCTGAGATGGGCACCAGGTTTGTTTGGCTCTTTCTGGCGCTGTCAGTTGCGTTTTCCACCGGGCAGGACACCGGCACCGGAGCCGCACCAGAGGACATCCCGGAGGGTGCATCCACCCTGGCATTTGTGTTTGATGTGACCGGCTCCATGTACGACGACCTGGTCCAGGTTATAGAGGGGGCGTCCAAGATTTTGGAAACATCCCTGAACAGACCGAAGAAAACCCTTTACAACTTTGCCCTGGTCCCCTTCCATGACCCAGGTAATGGAACCAACATCATAAATGAACATGTAATTAGTCACATGTCTTTTTTTCTGTATTTCTTTTTCTGCATTTGATTCTGGGGGCTTTACTGTAAAATATCAGCAGACTTTTTGGATTATTTAGACCCTCTAATGTGGAAAGAAGAGCACACGGAAAAGTGAGAAATGTGGTAGTTTACTCACAATCCGCCCCGTGACTGCCTTGTTCCTCACACCTCCAGAGGAGGGACTCTGGGGGATTTTAACTCTGCACACAGATGTTCGGCCTGGCGGTCACTATCATTAGCATTCCGCCAGGTTTAGTGTGTGGCTTTAGGTTTGCAACGCAGCTTGATGATTATCATCACCCATGGATGCTCTCTCATTCTGAGCAGCTAATGCTGAGACTATAAACCATTGGCCTTATTTAACAGTGACTTACAGGTCAAAGGTCCACCTTCACATTCTTATGAAATAAATCAGTGTCAAATCATCCTGAGTTAAGAAGTGATCTCACAGTCAATGTGTGTACTTGTACTTCTTATTTACCAACTCATCCGCAGCTTGTCTTCAAACACTCGGAATTCTGAACGCTTTAGGGATGGAGAGACTTTCTGTAATGATTCAGAGTTCCTGTAATTACTGTTTTCTAAGAGGGAGGGGAACTTGCTTACCTGCGTGCAAAAACACCATCAAAGGCTGCTGTCATGCCATGTCACGGGGGGGTTGGTGTGCTGACTTGGAGGTGAGAAGTGGAAGTTGTCCACCTGCGAAAACGCTCCATCCACAGCAAGAGCACGGGGACTTTAACTGCAGCACTGCAGAACCCAGCCAGTGGAGATCTTATAAAAGGACTGCGGGCAAACCAACGTTTATCTGTGGTGCTAAGTTGTCAGCCATGGAGTTGGTTTTAAATACGTGTCATGTTTGCTAAATGTGTTGTAGGACGTCTGTTCTAAAAGTTGGACGTCCCTGCTCACTGCTTCTGTACATGTTATATAGTTGAAAGTTAAACTTTAGTTTTCAGTTCGCCTTTAATGCTCTAAACATTTGCAGAGACAAAAGTGATCCAAGAGATCTGAGAGATTAATAAATCTGTGTAAGGAGGAAGATGGATTCATATTCCAGATGTTTGTTCTCCTCCACTGAATTTCAGCGCGTCACTAATTCTCAATTCCTCAATCATTTGTTTAAGCAGCGAGGCTCCGTGCCTAGAATAATAATTATATTCAAGGTGAAAGTATGCGCTGTACACACAAATGTAACAAATGATGAATTCATTATTGAGTGCCCCTCTGGGGGAAAAGAAAAGAAAAACTCAGATCATGAGCAGATGATAAAATAGCTTTGATTCAGTGTATTTGGGTTTGAAGCAGCAGCAGTGAATGTTAATGAAATCTATAACTTCAAGGCTTAATTCTAAGCGAATGCTACCTTGACTTGGAAGTTATTATAGAAATGTCTCTTATCTGGGACTGCAACCCTTCTCTTTAAAAGACTCCATGTCTTTGTGTTTGTCCCTCACCACCAAGTGACGTTCATTTGCTTCTTAAAATGTTTACGAGGATGTCCAAATGTGTTCTCCAAAGCCTCAGGGGCGTAGAGGAATGATTAACACAGCACACTGCAAGCCAGGGAAGCTGAACATTTCCCCAAATGTTGTTCTGCCCCCGTCGCTTTCTTTAGTCCTTCCCAGACCCTTGCAGCGGATCCCTTTTGTTTTCCTAAGGACCATTTTTAGGGTTTGTTTCAGTTTGATCCCTTTTCTTCGCAAAGTAAAAACAATCCCTCCTGTTTGATTTGGCTGCTTTTAAATCGGAGGCCAGAACTTCCCTTTCTTCTCCACCGCAATCTGACACGGTAAACATTCGAGTGTGTGTTTGTGTATCTGTGTTCCTGTCACTCGGTGTTGTGTGCTTGCCTTTGTGTGTGTGTGTGTGTGTGTCAAGCGAGTGTCAGGAGGATGCCTGGATATTGGGGTCAGGCTTGGAAGATCAGTCAGGAAGCCCCCCCCCCCTCCTCCTCTTTTCCATCCTGCAGGGAGAGAAAGCACGAAAGAAAAAGGATCCTTCACAAGTCATTTAACTGACAGGGGTTGTGTGTTTAGCGCCACATCCTGAGAACACTCCAATGAAACAGTTGCAGGGGAGCGTTTCAACTGCACTGTTGCGTATGTGTTTCAGACCAGATTTACCCCTGGAAATGTCTTTCACATTGAAATAACTGCTGTGACCATGAACACCTCCCTCACAGTCGAGAGGGTGACGCCTGATCTGCAGTCAAGGCATTAAAGTTTAAGTACGGAAGGCAAAGCTGTTATGCAATTGAATCTTGCTGGACTCTTATTTTTTATTTGAAAATTTAAAGAGCAACTCTACAACTACGACTGAAAATAGTGCTCTAGGGTGATTTGATATGAAATAAAATGTGTGTGTGTGTGTGTGTGTGTGTGTGTGTGTGTGTGTGTGTGTGTGTAAGTGTGTATGCAGCCAAGCTTCACAGCTCTGCTGACGTCCTCACACACAAATGTCCGTCCTTGTAATTGCTACCTCGCGGCGAGAGCCTGTGTGTTTGTGTGTTTCTTGTGCGTGCTTGTGGGAGTGTTTAACTAGCTGAGAGTGAGATGTGTCAGAGCCCGGTGCCTCGGTTTAGTGGGGGACCCACCATGCTTTGCCACGGTCGCACACTTTCATTGCAGTCTGGGAGACGTTTTTTACACGTCTACGTATGTTCGCAGGTCTTGCAGAGAACCACTGTATGTGTGAAAAAAAAGTTTTATAAAACATTTTGTGATGTGACTTGTGAAGTGATTTGTGGATCGTGGGTGAAGGCCAAACATTTGGGAATGAAACAAGAATGAGGGTTTGGAGTTTAGAAAGAAGTGAGGTGACCAGACCTCTGTAGCCCGCTCCTCAACTTAGCATTAGCCGCTGCTAGCATCACAAACCTGAATCAGGACATTGACTCCTTGAAAACTGGTCAGTGTAAACGTTTAATAGTTACATTTTCATCAATGGTTGAGGTCTGGTTAGGTTTAGGATAAAAAAAGAAATGGTTAGAGTTTGGTAGAGATCGTGTTTGAGGTTAAAATATAGATTTCCGTCTGGGTCGATAATGCGCCACTCTCATAGTGACGAGAGGGGATCTACATTTGACGTGACAGGGTTCGTTGTGCCGTGAAAAAGTGTCAGTATTTGACGAACTGGGAGTAAAACGTGCTAGTCTGCTACATTTTGTGGATAAGCTAGCAAAACCGCAACCTATCTTTTTAACCCAGAAATGAAACCTGTAGGAGATCTCAAGCCTCGTTGTGATTTACAGGATACACGTAGACTAACATTACAACCACGACCAGACTCCCCTGCAGATCTTTGATTGACTGTTCTCACATTTGTAGTCCTATAATATACTGACATTTATATGCGCTCGGGGGAAGGTGGGAGCGGGAGGGGTCGTATTTCAATGTAGTATCCTGCATCAACAGATGCCCGGTCCAGATGGCACACTAGAAATTTCCATGTACACCAAATATACAAATTATAGGGAAACATGAGTATTATGTTCTGTGTAACGTCATACACAGTGCGGACTGAGACAGTCATGGAGCTTGGCACAGCGTGCACAGCTACGTCCTGAGAAACAGCAACCATCTGGGTGAAAGACAGCGTTTTGAGGGATTCCATATCTGTGCGGCTGGTGTCCAACGTGAGTCAGACACTAACGTGATTAGAGTGAAATGCTAAATCAGTCATTATTTGTTTTGTCCGCCAAACACTCGCTAAAGCTCAAAGGAATGATGTATTGACGTACTGAGGGGTGTATGTCTAATCTAAAGATTCCAAAATTTCAAAAGACACATTGCTCATGTCATGAGGCTATTTGGGATTACTTTCAGCTGTGTGCTCTGGAGATTGGTTCCGCTGGGCTGATGACCCGGCCTGCTACGCTTCTCCTGCCAGCTACCTTTAGTTAGAAGGAGACGGAGCCCTGGGCGTGGAGTGATGAGGGGATGATGGCATAGCGTCTACCTCCTCCTGATCAAAGGCGCTCATCACAGAGCTCCCTTTGTCGGTGCTCGGCGTCCTCTTCCAACCTCCCCTTTTTCTTTTGTTTTCTTCTATTAGGAGTAGCAGGGTTGTTTTCTGTCTGAACCGCCCCGCCCCTGTGAGATTACAAGGAGCCTGGGTTTAGCTGGACAGAGGCAATAATGATGCTATTAGGCAGGAATGTCCAAAGAGAGAGGTGGAGGTTTAGGAGAATTAGAGGAAGAGACGAGACTGCAATGTGTATCTGTGTGTTTCATGTTGTAATAGACCAAACCTGAAATATTAAAACGACCTTTAATTTTGTGTACCTGTACAGTGCCCTGAGGTGCGCTTACACAATAGCCTTCAGCTCCATTTAGCTTTGTAATTGGTGCTCAGGGGTTATCCCTCTTTCATTAAGGAAGGCAGCACAGACCCGAGGGCTGCTTCAGCAATACATCGTGTTTCCTGTTTCCAGGTGTGTGTGTGACAGTTCAGGAGATACCAGGGCTAATTAGAGATTAAAGATTGAACAAGTCACAGACAGCTGACCTTTGGATGCGCCGGCTGACCTGAATCCATTCAGAATGTTTTCAAGAGGTGTAACCTTTCTGTTACTTTGTACTCTCAATCACGTCAGGTTTGTTTCCCTCCAGGCTTCGGATCTGTTTTCCCAATTATCATGACAAAGCGCTGAAGGTTTATGTGGCTTGTTTGTGACCTTCAGGCTCTGTGACATCACCAGCCTTGTTTCCATCACTGCATTTATATGCGCATTTTAAAGTGTCGCCTTAGAAATGTTTAATGGAAACTTCCTGAAATTTCAATGAATTTTGCATTTATTTCAACATAGAGTTAATAGGCTTCATGTAAGATGAGGAGGAAACACCTCCCTCTCTCTCTCTCTCTCTCTCTCTCTCCCTCTCTCTCTCTCTCTCTCCCTCCCTCCCTCTCTCTCTCTCTCTCTCTCTCTCTCTCTCTCTCTCTATCTGTATGTATATATATACATAATATATATACATACAGATACATTATATCTGCTCCAACATCCCTAAAACAACTCCCCCCTCCCTTTCCCATTTTTCCTCACCAATCTCTATTGCGATTGGATAAATAACGAGTGTATGAGGTTTTGCAGGGATGCCGGCTGTTTGATGAGAAATATTTATGTTTTATTAGATGTGAGAAGGTCAAACCCGAACATCTGATGTCTAACTGTGTTTATGGGTTTTAAATCGTGTGTCACCAACACGTTTGGCTGCAGATGTCTGAGATGTGCGTTTTCCTGTTTTGGACCGGACATGTTTATCTGACCCATATCTAACTCTTAACATGTGTCGGCAACACAACCAGCCAGTCACCCCCGGCTTCATTTATCTGGGAGAGCCGAGCGCCCGAGGCAGGTCAGGTGATTTTGATAACAGCTGCCACTGTTTGCTTTGGGTTGGTGGGGAGCAGTGCTGTTCTTACAGTTTGTTATGTTCATGGCTGTAACAGAACAGTGAGCGGAGTCGAGGCGGCTCGAGCCACATCCAGAATTTCTCAATACAATTATGATGATTATTCTGACCAGTTTATGTGCTTCTAAACCAGCCTTTCTAAATCACTGCTCTGGAATCTAAGCAGATAGTTTCCAGCTGCTTGTTGCTCGCCATGCCAGCTGTAGACGTTTGCACACAATGTTGTATATTAGTATTTGCAATTCAGCATCATCATACTTTTATATCCCAGAGAAATATGCATCGAGCTCTGCACTTTTATTGCCGCCCCTTTAATGAGGGCTTTCCTCAAATTACCTTTTTATAGTCAATTTAGACTCCACAGATCAATGTCTAGACACTTTATTAAGGAAACATTTTTTTTTGTTAGCAGAGATTCTTTTGATTTCATTGTTTTACATCATGCTTTTGGGATCTGGAGGACCAATTAGATTTACATCCATAATGAGCTGCTGCCAAAGCTGAATATTCCCATGGTTTGGTACGGCATGACCTCATGTTGGTTGTGTTGCTTTTTACAGAGCAAGTTGTTCACATGGATTTTAGGTGTAACACGTGTAAAGCTTTAGCAACGGCTCTATTGTGGACAGAGTGGTTCTCTGGGACCATTAATGCTGCAGTTATTGGGAATAGAGGGACACTTATTTATTTTAGATATTCAGCGTTATATTCCGTTTTTATTTTTTTATGTCTGTCTTTCTTGAATGCTCACCTGTGTCCAGTGTGTTCGGTTTGACACGTTAGCTTTGCTTTTTGTAGCTTTACTCCCTTCGTTTTTTTTAGATCTTCTCACCCCCTCATTTCTCTCTCTCTTCCTCCACCCGCACCTGTGTCGTGCTGCAGCCTTTCGTCAAAGCCTGCAAAGCTGATGTCATGAGAAACAACAAGGCATCCTGGCATTTTGATTGACATGAAGGCCTGTATGGTTTTGAAACTGTGGAAAATGTGTCCGAACCCAACAAGTGCTGAATGGAGTTACAGGCTGCAAGGCTGGAGGTCAAGCTGTCTGCGGCCCCTGGCCCCCCGCTCCTGAGGGATATGTAGGGGGGAAGTCATGTATCATGACCCCAGTAGGGAAGACCTCCTTAGACCAGTGTTTATGCCACAGCACACTTTCTATGTTCCTACAATCCGAAGATCCTTTAACATCCCTTTACCAGGATCCACACAGAATCCTGCACAGTGATAGATATCATCATTGTGATCGTCACATGCTTGAAAACATTTAAAGCATAAAACAACGTTTCACAGAACACCATGAAGAATACGAAGGTACTCCATTGCTGGAAAGCCCTTCCTCAGACAGTTGAGTGTACTTCTGTGTGTGGTCGACGCTGCTGATCTGCTCCTGCTGAGGTTTCTTTTTGTCAGTTTAACATAATTAGAATTTCCTCAGTAAAACCAGAGGCACCAGTACAACCAGTTCACCACTCAGTCATAAAACGCACAGTCGTGCAGCTTGTTGTTGAGGTAAAATATTGAGGTCGTTGCCATTTATTTTCAAACCCTACTTAACTTTTAAGGTTAATTAAGGCAATTTTGGCAATTAAAATGCCACCCTTAATTCTAATGTACCAGAGTGAATCATAGAATTGGGCTGAGCCAAGTCTCAGGGTTGTAGGCATGTTTGTCTGCAATGGAGACCACATGTAGAAACATCACAAACAGACCATCTCTCTGTGCATTCGCTGCCTTTGTGCCCTTTAAATGAGAAGCATGTAGAGACTTACATACCCGATGACTCTGTAAGCCACAGCTTAGTGATTTTCCATCCTTTTCTCCTGCTCCCCGCTCTCATCAATATGTTGTCGAGGTAATGAGATGTGCATCTGTCTGACCTCTTTGCTTTACAGGTAACAGGTCTGTTGCACAACGTAGCCCTACTTTTGCAAGCAGCCTGCTTTTGTAACATGTTGTTGTCCAAATGTAAGGCTGTCACGAGGACTTACTGCCATGTTTTCTTCTTTTTTGGGGGGAATTTCTTTTTTTCACAGGTACAGTTGATGATCTGGTCAAGAAGATTTATCACAGCCTGACCTAGAAACTCCAGCAATCAATCAATAGTGGTAGAAAGAGAAAAGGTTAAGTGAACCGGCTGAGAGAAATAGGTGCCCTAATATTTATAGTGGGGAGGTTTTGAGCTCTGAAAACACAGGGTCATAAATCAGACTGGAACCTTCCACAGCTATATGGATATCATATCCACCCTCAGTCACATTCCTTAGAGTCTTCTGCAGCATTGTGTGCATTAGGGATGGGAATCCAGAACCGCTTCAAGTTGAGAACCTGTTCTAAAGTCTCCAATTCTTGGGACCCATAAGCCTCTGTGCTTATCAATACCTTTTATCACTTCTGGCAGCTACACAATGACATGAATCTGATGAGTCTCCACTCCCTGGGGACTTGAAACAAGGAGTCAAGGCAGAGAGTAAAAAAAGGCGGGGCTTATGTAAAATGATATCAATACTGGCGTTGGTATCAATACAATGATTGATGTGATGGACAAAAGCTACCAAGAATAGAAGTTGCAAATAAGGACTGTGCCGTATAATATTCATCCAAACCAAATTATACCTTTTTATTGTCAGACATTAACTAAAAGAGGAAAATCTAAATTTGATTGATTCATTTGATCTTCCAATCTGAACCGACAGCAGCTGTAATAGTTTTATGTTTGTATAATAAAGCTTTTATGGTCAAAGTACTGAGAGGCGTTTTAACAGTGCTTTAAAACTGTTGAATCGAATAGCCATCGACACTCAGAGATAAATGGAAACAATTAAATGTTATTCAGAAAGAGGGTAAACTAATGGGCTCAATATTTCAAGAACACAGCTGACGAATAATTAAGGTAAAAAATGAGCTGTGAAGACAAGAGGTTGGATGAGCTCTGAAATAAAGACTTTTAAATTCTAATCCAAAATTACACATTCCTGACAGGGTTTTAGAGTCTGCACAGCACGTCAGACCCTCTATAAGAAAGACCTTTATTTGAATCATACAACATCCCTGCAATAAATCCAGAGAGCTGTTGATTTACCTCAGTGGTTATGTTGGAGGCAGTAATCTGTGGTGCTGCTGGACGGCACACTGAGAGCTGTTCCTAATATTTTCCCCCTATTTCATTTATATGAATTAGAGTTGAAACGCTTTCAGGGAATTCACAAATCAACACGTCTTTCACTCTCCTTTGCTAAGAATAACACTTTAGCTTTTGACATGTCGATGTGGATCTCCAACGTAAGAGATCTCTGCTGGGTCCACTGTGATCCTCTCCTCCATTCCTGATTGCTTCCCAAACCACACGTGGATGAAGCACTGAAAAATCTGCAGCAAGAAGCTGCAATCTGATAGTTATGATCACTGCTCAGATGAAATCGTGCACAGATGGCGTGTGTTGACACACAGACTGCATCTTTCTTACATGTTCAGTCACACTTTCATTACATGAAGCCAAAAGCTTTAAGTTACAGATCAACATAATCCCTTTGCATTTGAACTTTCACAGAGAAAAGGTCACTGGAACACATCTCAACATTTGAAATCTGATACTACATTTATAGATTGTGTTGCATTTAAGACGGCGATACATGAATATAAATTTGGGAATTTCCCTTGGCTGCAGAAAAAGAACCACACATCAATGACTCATCAAGAAATGCACACAGAAACACACTTAATGAAGTTGTCCCCTCAGGTTCCATGCTCCTCTGTGTTCTGTTTCCAGCCACCAGTTATCCACCATGACTGGTGGAGTGTTCAGAGCTGTCATCTCCCCCTGGAACACACTCCCCATCAGGCGGTGCATCTGGGTGGGATTACTTGCTTGTGTGTGGCGTGTTCATCAGCTTGGTTTGGTGTTTGGATGGCCGTTTGTCATCATTGGAGCTCGTGAGTGCCATTAATAGATCTGTGGGCTTGTGGCGCATCATCGTGAGACACTTCCAATTGTGTTGAGAGAAGTGAACTGAAGCTAGCAGTTTAACTGTCCACGTTTCCAACAAAAGTTCAGTGTGTGGCCCTGAGAGTTATCTCGTCTCTCCGGACTGAAACTCCGTCATTAAATGACAGCTGGGGATGTCAAAGAGGCTTAGCAGGTGCTGGGTGAAGGAGAGGAGGTAAGACAGACAGAAGGACGAAGGACAGAGGAGGCTGGCACAAAGGAAGGTGAAAGGCAAAACAGGAAGACAGAAAAGGATTAAAACAAAGTTGTGCAGCAGGCACACTTACAATCTCTGAGAGAGAAAATATGATAATTTCATGTGTACAGATGCTATTAATTATTGCTACTGAAAATATCTTTTCATATAAATATATTTAGAGGAGGGGGGATGTGGGAATGTGACCCCCCAAAATATATTACACATAACAAGACTTCATTTGAAATAAATAGGAATTATTATCCCTTCATTTATCTTCCCTAACTCAAAGAAACAATTCATGAAAATAATAATACGTCTGTTTTTTGTGTTCAGTTGCCTTCTCTTGTTAACACACTTATAGATCTGCAAACACGCCTGCGTGTGCACCCGTTCAGCGCTGAACTCTAATTAAGGAGAGGGTGTATTATCTCAATGGGGCTGATACATGTGAATTATGCCCCGTAGCTGATGGTCAGGATGACAGCCGCCCTCGTTCTGTCACATTTTACCCCGAGTCAGCAGAACGACAGCCAGCAGTGTGTGTGTGTGTGTGTGTGTGTTTGCAGCCTCTGTTGCTGTTCAGTGCTGTAACAGATACATGTTGTGTTACTTATCAGAACTGTGTGTATATGTGCATGAAAA
>CAAKHC010011667.1:0-11460 GCA_901007825.1 Macroramphosus scolopax
TCTGGAAAACAATAAATGTTTACGTTTAGGCACCCCTGCGATCGTCACACTTTTTCTGTTACAAACTGACCCCGGCCCCCCTCAGAGAAGGGAAAAGTTATGTGGCCCTCACAGGAAAAAGTTTGGGGACCGCTGCACTATGGGAAGAAGACGAGCTGGTGGAGGCAGTGTGATGCTTTGGGCATCTTCTGCTGGGAAACCTTGGGTCATGTCATTCATGTGGATGTTACTGTGACACGTACCACCAACCTGAACATGTTGCAGACCAACGACGACCTTCATGGAAACCTGATGATGTTTCCTGCCACACTGCAAACATGGTTCAGGAATGGTTTGAGGAACACGACAACTCGGTCATACTGTTGTCTGGCCTCTGAATCCTCCAGATCTCAATCCAATCATCATCTGTGGGATGTGCTGGATAAACAAGTCCGATCCATGGAGGCCCCCCCCCCCCCCCCCCCCCCCAGCTCTTAAAAGGATCTGCTGCTGACGTCTTGGTGTCAGATACCACACACACCTTCAGAGGTCTGGTGGGGTCCGAGCCTCGGCGGGTCAGGGCCATTGAAGGGGACCTACACAATGTTAGCAGCTGGTCAGAATGTCATGGCTGATCGGTGTGTGTATTAATGTCCGACCGATAGGGATTTTTGTGACCGATAACGATATCCGGTTTTAGAGAGGGGGCAATCACCGATAACCGATATGCAACCGATATGATTTTTTTTTACTGGAATGAAAACAGGCCTTTTCTGTGCGGCAAAGATTTTGCACCTATATGATTATGCAATGGTACGGTCACAATGACAGTAGTACAGACAGCTGCTTTCTTAAACCGATGTCTTTATTCAAGACTTAACAATGTTATTTCACTTGTCAGTCAAGCTGCTTGTAGGTCAAAACATTTGACATATACTATATATATATATACATATACATATACTAGAGAACAGTAGCTTCAGAAGTGCTGAAAGATGATTCTACTTCCTTTTATAAACTTCACAGTCTCGGTACCTGATGTCGATGAGGACTCGGTGGACATCTACGCTGGCCTGGATATGGAGTTCATCAGCAGTGCAGGTGAAGTTCTGTTTGAAGAGGTTACACTTGGCTGCTTTATATTTGGTGTGGAACTTTAAAAACTAAGGCTTTACATTACATATTTCCAAAATTAGAAAAGTAGCATTGCTAAGAAATGAGGGGAGTTCCTGATGAAGTTCTCCACCGAGAGGCCCTGGTGACTGTTGGTGGTGCATCTGTTGATTATCTGTAGGCTAACAACAGGATCGACTACACAATATGACCTTTACATCTCTTAAATATCTTTAACAAGTCATTAAAATAACAAAAATAGTTTTTATTCAACTGCAATTTAATTGTAAAATTCCCTCGCACCAAAATGTCGTCCAGCTGTCCTGCTGCAACGTTGAGAGATGGATCCAGAGATGGATCCAGAGATGGATCCAGAGATGGATCCAGGGCGCTGTGAAGCATAGAGGTCACTGTTTCTTCATGTCTTTCTACTAATCTGAGTTAGCTTGTCCAGGTTGCCAGCAAGTGTTTCTTATCCGGCCTCACAGGTATGTGATGAAGAAGCAACACTACAGGAGCATCGAGCTGGACATGACACGAGACAGCAGGACTGGACACCTTGATGTCCACTCTGGATGGAACTACCACCAAAACAAACAAAAGAAAATCTACTCACATTCCAGCTGTTACAATCACAACTCACTTAATTTAAAATGTAACCAAAAAACGGATTAGCTGAATTTCACAATGAAGGTGTGACTTTACTCATTACAACAAAAAGTAATCTAAGTGCTCTGGGCCGTTGCTCTGTCCTACATCACCCCAACACACAGGTGGGGGGAGCTGGTAGCATGGAGTCTGACTGTATAACTGACTGTCTGTTACAGAGAAGTCTCCTCCAATCCCTCCTCAGCTGAAGGACTCCATGGATCTATATGAAGAACTGGTAACGGAGGAGCAGCAGAGCAGAGAGTCCTCCTACACCGAGGTTGGTGGCCTTGTGCTCAATGATTCCTGTCTCTCCTGTTTATATACATCTTTCATACCACATGTTGTCATGGTTAATACTGTCAGGTTGACATCCAGACAACACGGTGTAGATCTGGATGAGTCTAGATACAAACAATCCAATGATATCTGTGAGTGCAGACCCAAACACCCAAACACCCAAAGCTGGACAGAGTTCTGTGGAAACTCTCATCATAGCCGGACACAAGACGAGTCGTATCTCATCTATCTGTTTGTTGATGCTGTTCTGTTATTAAGTGGCTAGATGTTGCAGGCGAGGTCGTCCTCCCACACAATGGGAGGTGTTAGACCCAGCGGTGTGATCGGTGTCCAGAGATACCTACTTCCACCTAATTGTTAATGGAGGTTCCAGAGTAGCTCCCAGAAGAACAAGCAGCTAACCTACCAGTCATGACAGAGCTCCCATCATGACTCCAATCAGTCCTTCATCCCTGAACTCTGTCTAACAATAACTAAACAGTGGTTGATGCTTTGAAATCATCTTGCCCTTGTTTTTTGTTTCCAGTTGACATCCAGATTCAAAGCAGCTCAAAACCACATTAAAGAGCTGCGCAGGAGGCTGGAGCAGGTGGAGATCCAGGTGTGTAGGATCCCACTTATTGTCCCAGCTGTTGAGATGGTTCCAAACATCCCAATAATGTTCAATACAAACTGTCAAACACCCAATAACCCACCGGCTGTTGGGTATTGATTCCCTCCCCATCCGACGCCCCCAAACTGAGGCCTGCTGCATAGATTCAGATGTTCCTGTCCCAACCCAAACACTGTCCTTCTGTATTTCTGTGATAGAACACGGGGCTGAACACGGAGAACTACCGTCTCAAGAAGAACATCTCTGCACTTTTACGAACAGCCAGACAGGAAGTGATGAGAAAAGATGCTGAGATTCAGAGGTTGAACCAAAGGTAGGTGGAGTTAATATATCAGGATGACCACCAGCTCACTGCTCTTCACCGAGCTAACCACCACAGACAGATGTTTATATACAATCCTACCTGCTGACCATGGTAGTTTGTTCATTCTAATACTCACCAGCCTCCATGTAGTTTACATTTGTACCTCCACTGATTGGATCAATGCCAATTGATTAACTGGATGCTGTTCTTCAGGTCAGGGGGTCACCATCATCATCATCATCCCTCCCGCATAAATAACCTGCGGGATCAAACTTCCTCCAATCGTACCCCCACTGGCACGAGTAGGCCCCCTCCTCCACCCTCCGGGGCCCCGCCACCATCCAATGCACTACCTCCTCCACCACCATCCGGTGCCCGACCTCCTCTGCCTCCAACCAGTGCCCCACCTCCTCTTCCTCCATCCAGTGCCCCGCCCCTACCTCCATCAGGTGCCCTCCCTCCTCGGCCTCCATCAGGTGCCCCCCCTCCTCGGCCTCCATCAGGTGCCCCCCCTCCTCGGCCACCATCCAGCCCTGCCCTTCTCCGCCCTCCGAAGGACAGCCAGCCTCCAAAGGACCTTCAACCACCCAGAAAAGCAAGCGACGGCTCCACCAACCAGCACAGTGGCTCTTGCAGTGAGACCAGAGCTTCCAAAGCATCTTCTCATAGTCATTCAAAACGTTCCTCGAGAGGAGAACACCAAGGAACCGAGAAACAAACTGAGCTTTCTTCAAGCAAATCCAGCATCAGTTCATCAAGCCGACATTGTGAGACAAACAAGCATACGACAAAGCACAGAGAGGAAAAATATCAAGCACAGAAACTGTCTGAATCAACAGAGAAGAGATATAGAAGTGGTTCCGACCCCACCCGGGATTGTTACGCCCCTGAGAAGAACATGTCCCACAAATCAGACAAAGAGCCAGGACGACGATACGACTCCCGATCATGTAAGAGCAGGAACTACAAGAACGCTGACGGGCACCACAGACCAGCCAGAAGCCCTCTGCCAGAGATCCTACATGTGGCAGATTCCTCCGATGACTCCAAGGGGAGGTGTCGAGAAAGGAGACAGAACAAGTCGGACACGGCCACCTTAAAGTCTGAGAACGGTACAGCTCACAACTCCACAGAGGGCAGCCGGCATCACAGGAAGGTCAAGTCCAGTGACAACAGAGAGGGTAGAGGTTCAGGCTCCAAGGAACGGAAAAGGTCCTCTTCAAATCAGCATTATGAGCGCTACAGTGACTCCGCCAAGCAGACGGACCTGGAGAGATCTTCAAAGGATCACCACAGGAACGAAGGGAGACGCTGCGAAGAGGACGGCAGCACCAGGAAGCACAAGAAGATCACCGGGTCTGAGACCAGCAGGGGGGCTAGAAAACAGCCATCAAAAGACTCTCAGCACATTAAAGTTGATGTCCAGAGTAAAGACAGTCAGGAGAAGACACACACAGACGTAGAGACGTCATCCAAGCAGCAGAACACAGGACAACCTGCTGTGGAGGAGAATAGTCCAAACAGGAAACTGTGCTTCATGGAAACTCTGAATTTAACTCTTTCGCCCATTAAGAAGCCGTCCTTGCCCCGGGCTGCCGGCCAGGAGGACCTCCCACCAGGGGACAAGCTACTCATGAAGGAACCAGATGGGGAGGATCTGCAGTCTGATGTTGAAGACATGTGTGTTATTGATGAAGTAAACTGCAGTGAACTGGAGGATATCACGGAGCTGCACACAGACTCCCCCAAAACGGCAGATTCTGAGAAGCTGCATTTGAAGAGTGATGAAGAGAAAGATGTCCAGGAAGAGGACAGACGCCTGGGTGAACATCCTGCGGCTGACAAGCAGCAAGATGGAGGTTCTGTCCAAGCTGCTTCAGCAGATCCTGCAGAGAAGCAGGTGGCCGGGAGCCTCACACCAACATCACCAGTCAAAGGTTCTCTGATGGAGACGGATGGAGACAAAGAGGACAGTCACAAGGACCAAACCAGACAGGAAGATGTATGTGGACAACCAGACGCGGCTGATGGTCTCAGTGACGTGTCTGGAAGCCTTGACGGACCACACACACCAAAGTCCTTCCAGAAGGTAAACCCTGGCTGTGATGCTGCTCCTCCTAAACCTGCAGAGCCACCGGACGTCACTCTGGATGCAGCTGCATCACAGACACCTGCTCCAGAGGACATCACAGGGAAGGACAGAGCAGGAAGTCAGCGAACGTCTCCTGCTGTCCCCCGGCAGGACTGTCAGAACGTCCTCTGTCCCCCTTCATCCAGCTCCACCCTGGATGGTCTCAGAGATACTGATGCTGTTTCCAGTACCATCAGCCTGGAGTCGCTTCCACAGGAAGGACTCAGTCTACCCGAGGCCATTTATGTGTTAACACAGACAAAGGAAGACGTCAACGACGGCAGTGACATCCCAGCGGACAACATCTCATCGACTGGCTGTATCGGGGTGTCAAAGGTCAGCAGTACCACGGAGGAGATGACACTGCCAGAGAAATACAGGGACCTCACCTTCACACCGAAGAAGAGCCTCCACCCCGGGAAGAGTCACGTTGAGCCTTCCAGCTCGATGCCGTTACTTTATGACGAGGACTCCATGATGCGCACGCTGAGCAACCTGAAGAGGATCCCCGACGCCATCAGCCCTCTGAGGAGTCCAATCAGGGTCACCAAGAGAAGTCATCTGCATGTTCACTGCAAGCCGGGCCACGTCAAGAGTCTTCAGAAAGGTAATGTTGGTCCAAGTTTGATTTTATCTGAACAGGCATTAGAATCCGTTCTAACCAGCTCAGAAGCAGGTGAACCTTCAGGGACAGCTGACAGTCTGACTGTCCCTCCCAAACATGAGTGATCTCCTCAGTTACACCAGAAGAACCTGATCTTGCATCGATTATTGTTATCACATGTACTCTTTGAGTTGTTGTTGCAGCTACTAGATTCTTGTTTTAATGACGTTCTTCTTATTGTGAGCTGTTAAACCAGAAAGTGTCTTTATTGTTTCTCTCTTTCTTGCAGAGTTCACAAGTCCAGCTGCTGATTCCAACTCCAAGAAGTTGGACGTGAACAAAGAGAACAAATATCCAGGTTCTCCTGTGAAACACGACCCGCAGGACAACCTGGCAGAGAAACTGTCTGACACACCTTCAAGTCTCTCTGACGCCGAGCTGGAAGACGGAGAAATCTTAAGTGAAAGTGAAGAAGCAGCATTGAGTTCACCTGTTTCTGTGTCCAAGAGGGTGAAGCTGTCCCGATCAGTCAGGAACAAACCGACTCCTCAGTCTCTGTTGAAGAGGAAGTCTGAAGGATCTCCTGCTGCTTCCAAAGAGCCCAGTGAGACAGCGACTGCATCAACACGCAGTCCAGCTAACAGGAGTCGGTTTAAAACCGTCTGCCCGGCTTCCACCAAAGCTTCTTTCTCTAATGTAGAGGAAGTCATGGAAACCTTCAAGATGGTTCGCTCTGAAATCCGGAAGAAGTACATGAAGCTTCATAAAAGCTTTCCTAAGAAGAGCTTCTACGGTGTGATGGAGAACTTCCGTGAGTCTTTCCTGGGGTTCGTGGATGGAGCCCAGCTCGGTGAGATCTGCAGCCAGGCAGGGGAGCTGAAATCAAGGCTGAAGATACTGATCCTATCTGTGTTCAGCAAGGTGGCAAATAATGGAATCGTGAAACGCATCTTTGAACAGCAGGCTGTGGACCTGAAGCAGAAGCTGTGGGACTTCGTGGATGTTCAAATTGAATACTTGTTCAAGGACATCAATGTGACACTGATGAGCCTTTGTAGACCTCCTGAGGACAAGAGCTCCAGTGGGAAGGAGAAATTATCTAAACTGCCTCCTGCCAAGAAGACAGCAGCTCAGCAGAAGGCCACAACATCTGCTCACAGCAGCGTCAGTCCAATCCGGCCGGGTGCTGCAGCTCCATACAGGACAGGCCTGGGCAGCAGAGGCAAGGATATACGAATAACTCATGTAGAAAAGGAAAAGGTTGCTGCCCCACATACAACCAACCTTCCAACCCCAGGAGGGGTTGTGGACCTCCTGTCCCCCAGAAAGCCTTCACTCACTGAGAAGAACAACATTGCTTCTTTGGTCGTCGCTCAAAACGGTTCTTTGCTTGACAGAACTGACTTTGAGCTGCTCACAGAGCAGCAGGCCTCCAGTCTGACCTTCAACCTGGTGAGGGACTCCCAGATGGGGGAGATATTCAAGTGCCTCCTGCAAGGATCTGACCTGCTGGAAAGCAGTGGAATCACTGGAGACAGCACAGCCTGGTCCCTCAGCACTCCCAAGAAGGACGGCGAGAGACTCATTGGCATCAGCACCCCGACCAGGTTGGACTCTCCGTCCAAGCTACTTTCCCCAAATAAATTTGAAACGCCCTCCAAACTTATTGCTACATGGTCGAGCATTTCACCTCGCAAGATGTTGTCTCCAAGGTGCAAAGATCATGTGCGTCTGAATCCAGCTTTACTTGATGAGAGTTGTTTGTTGGAGGTCCCCTCAGACAGTCGGTCCATGCTGCAGTCCAGCTTGTCCACACAGAGGACGTATTCCCTCTTAGCTGAAGATCTGGCAGTGTCCCTCACCATCCCATCACCGCTCAAGTCTGACAGCCACCTCAGCTTCCTGCAGCCATCCAGCATGCGCTTGATGTCCACCCCAGACAGCGTCATCAGCGCTCACATCAGTGAGGATGCTCTGCTGGACGGGGAAGATGCTTCAGAGCAGGACATCCACCTGGCTCTGGACACGGACAACTCCAGCTTTGGATCCAGCAGCAGCGTGGCCTCGCAGGGAGCTGCCAGCTCCTTTGTGTTCAAGCCGGACTTGCCCGTGCAGGCGTTGGTGATGGAGAGATCCAATGATCATTTCATCCTGAAGATCCGTCAGTCCACCCCAGAGACGAATGTTACTCTCACTGAAGATGCCAGCTTCAGTCAAACCCTCCTAGAAACTGATCATGGAGACGAGGATGCAGCAACTCAGGGAGGTCAAACCAGATTAGTGTTGTTGAACAAGACAACAGAAGATCCGGGTCCATCCAGTCCCATCCGGTCAGAGGATTCTGAGCAGCCTGGGATCCGTCCGGCCGCCTCCGGGCAGGACTTCTGTCTCACTGGAGAGATTTTAACACTAAACAAAGAGAAATCCCACAAAACAGATCAAAGTTCATCAGAAGGACGTTCGTCGTCTTGGACAGCTCCTCCATCAAATCACCGTTCTCACAATGTTCACCAGAGCTCTGATCTGGTTGAGAAGATCAGCCAGGCAGACGTCAGGGAAGCTGTCACACTCACAACTCCCGAGAGAAGACGTAGGAACCACCGCAGAGAGGAAGACGGGCCACCTGAGCACGGTTCCTCAAAGAGCCTCCCTGAGTCACAGGGCATGATCGGTCCTGCTGGAGGCACTGGGTCAGGTGATGCTCCAGCTGCTGAGAACTCGAGCAAAGAATCCATATCACATCACTTAGAGTCTCCGAGAGATGACGTGGAGGTGTCCGGGTCAGAAAGGAGTCTCACCATCGCAGAGGATGGAAAGAAGGATTGTAAGAGAGGACGAAAGAGGAAGAAGCACCGAGAGAAATCCAAAACAAAGCGGCCCAGAAGAGAGGAAGAGATGACGACTGACTCCAAGAAAGATGATGATGATGAATCCAAGTCCTCGCCCGTATCTCTGTCCCCCAACAGTCTCTCAGCCAGGAATGTTGTCAAGAAGAAAGGCTCTGTGGTGCTGGCGTGGACCAGGTCAGTACTGTTACTCTACTGCAGTAATCAAAGCTCCAGACATGATTAGACACTGGTTTCTTCCTCCTGTTCTTTAAGACAATGTGTGTTTAAGGGACCTATCTCCACGAGGCTCCACCAGTCTGCTCCCACTGTTAACGTAAGAGATGGTAGACGGTCTCCACGTTCCAGGACCCCTCCCTAACTCATGGCTCTGATTGTTGCTTAGCAAAGGTTGAACTGACGCCACACAGACCAGAAACGTCCCTGCAAAGGCTTATTGTGTGTTTCTGCCTGTTCCAGAGATGAAGATCGAGCTATTCTTGTTGACCTGAAAACTAAAGGGGCCTCACGTGAAACCTTCTCATCGTTGTCAGATCGGCTGAGCAAACCGTCGGAACAGGTACGTTCAGTGACATCCACAGCACCGCTGTGAAGGATCATCATACAATGACTGTCAACTGTTGTCCTTCCCTCAGATCGCTCAGAGGTTTTATCAGCTCATGAGGCTCTTTAAGAAGCAGGAGAAGACGGACGCCTGATCCGCCCGGCCGATGGGTTTACTGCAGACTGAGGATCTCTACAACCTGCTGCTGATGGGGCTGGATGGCTGAGTCAGGAGACGTCTGGGTAGATCCCACAGAGACATCTGGGTAGAGTAGATCCCACAGAGACATCTGAGTAGATCCCACAGAGACGTCTGAGTAGATCCCACAGAGACGTCTGAGTAGATCCCACAAGATTTGAAGCCCTCTTAGAGGTCCCATCAGCCTCTTGGAGAGGTGGACAGCTGCTTCACACAACCTTTCTTGTGTAGGACAGGTTGTTTATCAGAAGAAAGAAGGTCTGGTCAGGTCCTCTGTCCTCTCCAGCAGCTCTGGACGTCAGCACGTGTTCAGTCCCTCGGTTCTTTCGGGTCCTTCAGGTGCTCCCAGCTGTTCCAGGTCACCGCTTGTTAGTGACCTTTAGTTCCTCCTATCATCAGAGCTGATGGTCAGTGACATGTTGAGGTACGACTGACTGAATGGGATCGTTTGGTCTGGTATTATGAAGTGTGTGTGTAGTATGTCACAGTATTGAATGCAATATTGTGAATATTGTATATAACTGTTTAATGAAAATAAAGTTTTATTTATTTATACTTGTTTGTTCTCAATTCTTTAAAAACTGTACCAAGAAGATTTAACTATATAAAATATATTTATACCAATATGTAGTATTCACATACACGGTATATTCTTTATATTTACTACTAATAACTGACAGTACCTCCCAGTACTACTAATAACTGACAGTACCCCCCAGTACTACTAATAACTGACAGTACCTCCCAGTACTACTAATAACTGACAGTACCTCCCAGTACTACTAATAACTGACAGTACCCCCCAGTACTACTAATAACTGACAGTACTACTAACAACTGACAGTACCTCCCAGTACTAATAATAACTGACAGTAATAATAACTGACAGTACTACTAATAACTGACAGTACCTCCCAGTACTACTAATGACTGACAGTACTACTACTAACTGACAGTACTACTAATAACTGACAGTACCTCCCAGTACTACTAATGACTGACAGTACTACTAATAACTGACAGTAATAATAACTGACAGTACCTCCCAGTACTGATACTAACTGACAGTACTGATACTAACTGACAGTACTGATACTAACTGACAGTACTACTAATAACCGACAGTACCTCCCAGTACTACTAATAACCGACAGTACCTCCCAGTACTACTAATAACCGACAGTACCTCCCAGGACAAAGTGGGGCACTGCTCCATCCCATAATGTGGGGCAGTGACATCACACGGTCGTCAGACAGTCAGAGACCTCTGACTGAACTCCAGCCCAGATTAAACATCCTACACATCAACAGATAAGAGAAGATAAATCTTTATTTGTCCCTCGACGGGGGAATTCACTGCACACAATACAGAATACATGAATAAGTACACAACAAAAAGTATTTACAATTTGAAGTAAGTTTAAATATGAGAAAGGTGAGCAACAGGCTGCCACTCGAGTGGCGCTGCAGATGAGAAGGGACGTTTACTCCTAAAGAATCCACAGAAATAACTTGAGTCAATGTTAAACAAACCACATGTGTCTGGAAATACTTCCTAAAGTATTAGAAGTATGTCAAAGAAACGCACAGAGGATGCATTGATCTGCCCCCACGTTTGACAGGGGAAAGGACCAGGATGTCCTGCTGACAGATGAGGTGAAGCCTCCAACACTGGTTGGGTTGAGACCTTCTGGCTCACAGCTGATGTCGTTCATCTCAAAGGTTCTAGGAACAATTCAGACCAGTCAGGTTCCTTCACAGCAAACAGGGGAGCTGGTTGGTGGACAGAGGAGAGACCTGTTCATGGAGGAGAGGGTTCTCAACACATTATACAACAAGATGGACCACACACACACAACACAGACACACAGACACACAGACACACAGACACACAGACACACAGACACACAGACACACAGACACACACAGACACACAGACACACAGACACACAGACACACAGACACACAGACACAGACACATAGACACATAGACATAGACACATAGACACACAGACACAGACACACAGACCAAAGACACACACACACACAGACACACACACACACACACACACACAACAGAAACAGTTGTCACCACAGTCCTTCACTTGCAACCAACGTTTCCTACCAGCATTGTACTTCTACTAAAACACCTGAGGTCAACTGCGACGCCCATTTTCTTA
>CAAKHC010011683.1:0-15481 GCA_901007825.1 Macroramphosus scolopax
AAGGCACCTTCCGAAAAGGCCTGGACGCACCTGCTCCCTCAGAGTACAAGTAAGGCTGCGGCATGTATCTCTAAAAACGACTCATTTGTAACTTTACCTTTGGTGACACTTTACTTGAACCTATTTAGCATTTAAAACAGTATTTAAAGGTACTTTACGTAAGTCTGATTACCAACTGAACGGGTTGGCTAAGCATTACTATTTTATATATGTTGTCAAAGAACATATTTACCTAAAAAGAGCTACCTTCAAGGATGTAAGGTCCACTCCATTAAATATATACTGTAACTAACAAATCCAGAATATGTCCTGTAAGCTCCATACAATCAAAATGCCCTGTTTCGCCTGACAGAAACCACCCATGGCGAGTGTTCGACACTGTGAAGGTCGTGAACAAGGCTGGGAGGTTGTTGTCTCGGTGCCACTCCCCGGGACTGCCTGGCTCCAACCCAGTGTCCGACCAGTCCAGTTGCACCAGCACCCCTCGAACCAGCTACTATGGCTCTGATAACGCCAGCCTTCCTCTGGAGGACAAGTCCAGCTGCCATCAGGCTCAAAAAGAAAACAACAGGTGTGTGTGTGTCTCTGATCTCTTTCAGTGATCAGTGGCATATTTGCCCTGCATGTGTTTCTATTTGCATTTAAATATTTCTCAGAAGCATTAAATTCAGTAATCCCTTTTTGGTTGTTAAACCAGATTTCTCTTTCAGTCACGTGTCCACCCATACGAAGGTTCTTATTCTGGCCTTACTGAAACTGTGTTGTCTTCTCTCTGTAGTGTCGGTGGATCAAAGCGTCTGGGCCAACCAGGAACACCGGGAGGCCAGGACCTGGAAGCGGCGTTGCAAAGCCTGTCAGCCCGGCAGCAGAACCACTCCTCTGAACGGCCCTTCTTTGACGTAGAGCGTGAGCTCAAACTCCGTGCCTTGGCAGTAAACTGTGGAGAGGACGAGGGCTCCAGTGGTTTCCTAACACCAAATGACAGCCTGGCTTCCAGCCCGGCAGCATCGACGGGAACCAACTACTCAAACGGCAGCTCCCGGCATTCCTGTGGCTCCTTAGGAGGATCTAGGTCATACCTACCTGACCGCCTGCAGATCGTCAAACCTCTGGAAGGTACAAGCTTTAGCTTTATCCTATTAGACTGAATCTAGCTTAGTTACAAAACAAAGATATCTAAAATGTGACATGAAACTTAAAACCAAAGTAATTAAATACATCCCTAATGAGAGAAATATATCCTCTTACTTCTTGTGTTCAAGGGAAAAAGAGTCTGAAATCAATCATAGTTCTTTGTAACATTATAAATAATATGTTAATGTACAACCAAACTTCCCTCTGACTATCATCGCCAGGCTCCGTGACTCTGCACCAGTGGCAACAGCTGGCCAAACCAAACCTAGGAGGCATCCTGCATCCACGCCCGGGTGTTCTGACGAAAGACTTCAGGGAGCTTGAGGTTGACATCCAGCACGTCTACAGCCTGAACGACCTGGAGGAGGATGAACCTGACCTGACGCTGCTGTCTGGAGCACACGGCATTGGTAGGACACATGTAAACCCCCGTTTCACGTGTTGAATGCCCTGCAAAAAACATTGTTCCTACTTTAAAGGATGATTCCAATTTATTTCAACCTGCCGTATTTTCCAATCGTGGACTTGGTGGGTCGCGCCTAATTTTGCACTTACCACATCCGTGTAGTTTGGACAAATGAAGACGTGTACAAGACAAGCTAAATCAGTTACTGTGGTTACTCTGAGTGTCAAAATCCTGCGATTGCAAAGCTGTAGGAGGCTCATGCAGCTTGCTAATTTTTGTAATGTGGTTGGAAGTGAAAAGTTAGCAGGACCTTTATATTATACCATCATGGGGAAATACAGCAGTTTGAAATGAACTGGATTCATCCTTTATACATCTCCTGATTACTCATGTTTGCAGTCTTTGTTTCCCGTCCATTGCATAGTATTAATCTAGTGTCCAGCTTCATTTAAACCGTCTAATGTAATGCGAGTATTTGGCTTCATGCTGAGTTTAACTTATCTTTCTCCCTCCATAACCTCACAGTCTCTTCATCAGGTCCCAACCTCCCTCAGACCTCTCCCACTCATACCATTACCACCTGCCAAGTGCTCCAACCCTCCCCTCTCATCCCCTCCTTCTCCTCTAGGTAAGAACACTCATACCGAACTCTGTGACCCTCTTCAGACCTGGTATTAACATTCCCCCTGGTTGATCCGATCACAGGTGTGAACGCAGTCAGGATGGTCTGGGATGCATATTACTGTTTGTATTACACTGTGCCTGACAATTGGGGAGCTGCATGGAAATATTTTAGAAGTGGGCCAAACCTCTTGAGCAAACAGGTTTGCCTGGAACGTACCAAGGATTAGACTTTGTCTGTGTTGTTTGATTTCGTCTTTTAATTTCCGTCAGACAGAAAGAGTGTTGCTGCCTCCTGCATGTTAAAAGAATTTACTGTTTGCAAACAGAAACGATGTATGTGTGTATTTGCATGTAGAGCAGAGAAGTGAGATCCGATTATAAGTGGTCACATGTGGAGATGCATGTCAATACCAGGTCTGAACTGGGCCTTTGTGTATTTCTGAACATGTTGGTATTTACCACAGCTACGACCAAGTGGATTCCTTTGTCAAAGGCTTGAGTTCTATTTTTCCTACTCGTTTGTTCTATGAATTCCACGTACCTGTGTGAGTTTCCGTAAGCGGAAACATAAAAGGTCACCGTTCATTGTTGGGCAACTTTGCAGTGTCACATCACTCAACAAGTGTGGATATTTCCTCCCGTATATTTCCTCCCGTCTATCTTGCTGATGTAACCTCTCCCATTACAAACCCTCTGCCCTTCACTTCCACAGCGATAGAAAACGTCTGTCCAGGCTCTTTCTCCATCTCTAGAAGAAGTCAGGGCAAAGTAAGAGTTGGGGGTCACAGCTACGTCTCTAATGCTCCATCAGTCTCTTGAATATTCACAACAGAGACACGGTACCATGTTAATTAACTGAAAACTTCCAGGTTAATACATTTAATACAAATCCTGAGTTGGTTTAAAGGTGGAAATATTACAAATCAGCTAGAACCTAATGGAGTCAGTGCTCCTTCATTGGAATCAGGTACTGTGTTACTGTTCAGTGTACAACCTTCACCTCATGCTACGCCTGTAATTAATGCTGTTACATCCGCTCTAACCTGTTTGTGCCTCCCATATATTCATGTCTGGTTACATTGTGACTTAATATCTCTCTTCTAGGTTTTAATCACAGCAAATCATCATGTCGTGTTTCACCAGCTCTGCCACACTAATGATTTCTCTATGTTACAGCAGTGATAGAAACTAACAACACAAGAACTAACTCAAAGTGTATTTATGCTTTTTAGTTGTGAGTGTATTCAGGCCACATGCATGCTTGCACCACCAGCAACAGCTTAGTTGTTTTTTGTATTTGGTGCATCACTTCTATCAGTAAACATGATTCCTTTCTCTTGGCAGCTTTCACTCTGTCAGCCTGCCAACTTGTCGGAGCTGTGAGCACGTGAGCACTTCACCCACATCCCACCAGCAGCACTTTGGCCTGGCAGGCCGGACCGCCACCACCAATGTAACCACTTCATCACTGGGACTTCTGCAGCTGCTGCAGGAGAACGGCATCTCCGCCTCATCTCACCCTTACCACAACCTCCACTACACACAGAGTACCAAACCTTCACGCTCTACAGCCACAGAGAAAGGTGGAGGCTCAGGCAAGGACAGAGACGGAAGGAGGAACTGTTTCAGCTTGAATTTGGTGGGGAAGCTTCAGAGTCTCGGGTTGCACAAAGTGGCAGCCTGGGGGATGACAGGTGGTGACGGAGAAGAGAACCAGTCAGACATCCTCCGAAAGTTTGATATAGGCTGATCCACCTCTTACCCTTCTCTCATTCACTGTAGTGACTTTTCACCAAGCCATGTGATTCCCACTGTGCAGTTCAGGACCGCAGCACTGGTGTCCTGACAAACAAACACCTAAGAATGTGCCGCAGCCATTATTTAAATTGTCCTAATTGCACAGTCCTTTTCTTCCCTGTTGTCACGGCAACGTGGGTGTTAAGTGTATGAGACATCCTCATGTCAGGACAATCACCTGATCACATCTGCTTGAATTGCAGCATGCAGACATCGCTCGACCTCATGAAGGAAGAAGTTATTTTTTATACTGTGTGTGTTGTAGATGTCATTTTACATGTTTCCGTGCTTCTGGTTTTTAAAAAAAACAAGTTGTAATTTGGGAAAAGTTAAGAAAAAAAGATGATTACATGTAGTAAGTTATTGTGATTTGAAACCACAAACCAAACAAACCGTGTCACACTGAAGAACTTTCAAATGCACTAAAATACACTCTGGTCTTTCTGCGTATTAGCTGCTACAAGTATATATAGAGAAGTCTGTTGTATATGATGAATTCAAACTTGAGGGACTGAGCAAGAAGTACTACGATGACATCCACACTGAGACAGGCTGACATCTGAATCAATGTTGTCATGTTGACATTCTTCAGCTGTGTCCTCGACATCGCCTGCTTTCACACGTTTCCCGTTGTGGATGTTCTGACGAGGCCGTCCGCTCCAAAAACACTTCAGGTTCACCGACTGAATCAAAGGCAGCGAATGGGATTTTTCTTGAAGCAATATATGTATTCACACTTGACTGAAAAGATACTGTAATTCACATCATCAGGAACTGTAAATCTGCTGGGATATGAATGCAATCTGAAATTGCGTGGAGTACTGAAGGTTAATATAAGTCCTTATTTAAAGTAGACGAGTGGACCCACTTATTGAATGTTTCTTTGATCTCTTTCACCCGTAGCGAGAAGGCATAGGATACTGTGGATGAAAAGGGAATGAATCATCAACACAGGTGATGATCATCTGTGTTCCGAACTCAACCAAACCACTGTCTGTCTGTTTGCTCCGTCTGTGTTAGCATCACAAGTGTATATGTCAGAGTGTATATAATGGACAAGTAAATTGTACCAACTGTAAATAAAACTCTGCATTTCCACCCAGCACAGGTTGAATGTTTGTGCACACACAGAACGAGACTCTCGTGAAAATTCTGCACATTTTTTTTTTATTTAGAAAGTTGCAAGGGAAGTAAAACATTGACCGTATATAAAATCGGAGCACAAAGCTGACGTCGCGGTGGCCGTGTTGTGTCTCAGTCTGCGTCTCGCCGTCCGAAGTCCACCCAGCCCTGGTAGTCCCGATCCGTCATGCACTCGGAGCTCATCATCTCTGTGAACAAACCATTCCTACATGAACCACACACAAGGGTTCAGTAAACAGATCCGAGCATCTCTTTGATCTCCGTCCACTCATTGATCCAACAGACAGTCAAATGCAGCTATCAGAGAGGAACTTGACTGAACTTTCACGCCCCAAACCCACAGCATACCTGAAATTGCTTGCATTATTTGTTTGGTCATAATCTCCCGTTCGTCCTCCGATAGGCGTGCCCTCCTCTCCAGCTGCGCAGGGGGAGCCCGAGGCATCGGCTCAGGTCTTCCTGTCAGCTCTCTCACTTTCTCCCTCCTGGCTAGAAGCTGCTGGATTATGTTGCTCTCTTTATCAACTGCAGCTGCATCCGATAAAAGCAGGGCAGCCACTAGTGCAAACACTGCAATCCTGCTTCCTGACATGACTATACAAGAAAAACAAGATTCATTATACGCTCAAAATTTCCCAAATCCTTCTATTGAAGGTAGGTGAGTGCAGATACTGTACCTGTTGAAGACCAGAGGAGGGATGTACGCAGAAAGAAGTGGTGCACATCGAGCAGAGTCGCCCCTTTTTATACTTCAAGTTCTGTGTAAGCAAGACGGGCTGAAATCAAAGGTCGATAACGGAGTTCACCGCAGAGTTTCTCATTGATTTGGAAACACACACCGGGAAGGATGTGCGTAAAGGAAACGATGGACACCTCCATCCACAAACCCATTATTGTACTTCTCACTTTCCTGGAAGTGCCTTCCGTGCACTGCAATAAACAGTAAAACAAGTCAATGTATTTACACTAGAAATCCTATAAGAGCCCTTTTAACAAGTGCAGAGGATGTGATGTAACTGGCTGCTGCTCACTATCACTAATCTGCACACTTGCCTTAGAAGGTTGATGCTATCAATTGACCTGGAAGCAGAGATCTCTACCTGCAGCATTAGCATCACTCCATTGACTTCTGTGGGACAATCACTTACTTCCATTCCGACTCCAGAAAGCAAATTGCAAGAAATGGAAGCTTTTGACTGCAGATCTCATCTCATGTGCAGTCGAATGATCGAGGGATTGTTGCCTTCATCATGTCATGCTGTGGTTCCATATGACGTACACTCAACGGTTCACCAGCACAGCTCACATTAGGACTGTTTACATACTGTATGGATTTTCTGAAGCACAAACAGGTCCAGGTATTGTGTATCCGTTTCCCCCTGACAGTCCGCAGGCTGCCATTAGATTGGAAACGCCACGCCTGATCATAACCTCCTGGTATGTTCTAGCGAAGCAATATCTGCCGCAATAAGTGCTTGTGTACCTGTGAGATGATTAGCAGTATGTTCCCCTGAAGGTGACACCTCAGGGGTTCATTAGCAGATCTGACGGGATGCCGTCTAATACATGAAACAATTGCAGCTTTCTGGAATGTTCATTGTGAAAAGTTTGACACGCATGATCTCTGGAGGGAGCGTGGCACACACACCCATCAGGGAAATCTGATCAATGTCGCAGACATTTGTACACAGTGTGATGTGAGGTCAGAGTCATACATACCCATCAGACACAAGTAGTCAGTGTCCCCTCAGCTACTCTGTGTGTCTTTCAACCTGAGGAAACTTGAAAAATAAGACAATGTTTTAACTCAATGCCAGTCAGCAGAGTCCTTTATGAAATGAGTGTTCGATCATGGATGTGATCTAAGCCACGGGTGGAACATTGTGGCTCTGTCTCTTTCCTCTGAAGGGTGTGCTCTACAGCAGAAAAATACTTACAAGATTCTTGTGTCAGTCATGTCAGGAAGTTTTAATATGATCGCATTTCAGATAAACTTCAAACGAAGAAAGGGCGTGACAGCTGTTATGGGTGTGTGTCGGGGTGGGCGTTGCAGTAGCAGTAATGCTTAAGCGAACCTTATAATTAATGATCATAATAACACCGTGTTCTCCCTTTGTTTGGAAGTAGAAAGCGAAACATCCGAGGTTTTAAAAGCACATTATCGTGGTCAGATATGTCTGTGTGGTCTGTGAGCATGTTGCTGATGGAAGACCTCGTCCCCCTGTAGATGTGTGGCATGTTTGGGATGCAGAGCGTTGAGAACTCACTGAAAAGAAGCTTAAAATGCAAAGTGTTATGAAGGATACAAAGTTAAGGGTTGACGTGTGACATGACAGGGATGATGGGTGTGGGTCCAGGCTCAGTGTTTATTAAAAGTTTGCCTGGGTGGAGCAGTGCTTTGATAATTGGAACACACTGGCTAATGAGCTCCGTTGTTCTATTAATTAGTTTCGTTAGCAGGGTAAGTTGTCGTCCTCAGGCCTGTGCACACTTTCACTGGTGTATGCAAAGTATAGAATGCAAACCAAATCCATCTGCATTCTTGTTCTTCATCAGCTGGTCTTCAGGACTGAAGATGGAGCAGATCAATCATGTGATCATAACATGGTGATGTGACAGATCTGGAGGATTCCGAGTGACCTTCTATTGACCCCTTAAGAAACACCTCTGATCATGACTTTTAATCAGCACCTTGTGCACCTGTGAAACAAGAACTGCTCACTATATATAAACACATTTGTGGGCAACATTTGAAAGAACTAATATCTTTGAGCACCCAGAACAAATCTATAAAGTATTACTTGAACAAATTAAAATAGCTATCTACCTTAATGCAACTCCTTCTGACTTCTATTGCAGAGTTAAAAAGTCAATATAAGGTTACAAAATAAAAGTCAGCATGTAAAGTGTCAGTTAAAAAACAATAAATACACAAAAAGAGAAGATTCACAAGTCGTTAATGTCAGTTACGTTATAATGTTTGTTCTGTTAGCGGTTGTAATATAAAGGTTATGCTCAAACAATCAATACAGCAGTATTTCATGACGTACTCCTTGCTGATGCTGCATCGATGCATCTTCATTTTATTTCTTATCATTATATTTGCACTTACTCATAACTCGGGGATTCAATTCTTTCATTTTACTTTCAAGATATCAGTGGGCCTGAGTTGTTTTAAGTTGTGCAATCTTCCAGGCTTCTCCTTTGCTGTTAGACAGTTCAATAAAGAACAGCTGTCGTAGTAAATCCTGTGCAGGTCATGTTCATTATTCAAAGTCAGTGTGTACTGCGATAAGTATCATATCATGTACTGCCTCTGCACCGTGGTACATATCAGGATATACTCAGCCTTAGTAAGACTGAGCCGGCAAACTCATGCTGATTTCGTTTTATTTCTCTTCATGCAACATTTTAATTGTAGGAGGATTTGTAAGACTGTCTTATTTATGCATTATCTATATATATATGTTTTGCTATACCTCTGAATGCCTGTTCAACCAGGTTACTAAATGCAAATGATTTGACCCTGGAGCTCCAGCCCAAGTGGAGCTCACTTGAAATAATTAAAAAACAATTACATCAGCTGGCTGGATATCAGATGGGTTATCAGTGAGCTGTCTAACTCGATCTTCCAGCTGTCAGAGAGTCTCTGATCTTACTGCTCACGTCTATTAGGAACTATAACTATTATCAGCATGCCGAACATTGTTGTGGTATCAGACCTGGCTGTCCTTCCCTCGGAGTCCTATAAATGTCCACCTGACTCAGACACAGTCACTCCTCGGAGACTCTCAGCCTTCTCTCACCACCTGCAGCCCAGCTTCCAGCTCTCCTTCCAGCCATGTCTGTCTCTCTCAGCCGCAGCATCGCCGCCTCCACCGCCAGCGTGAGCGGCGGGCTGCAGTTCGTCAAGCCGGTCCGCGTGTCCTCCGCGCCCTTCCTGACCCGGACACCCAGCGTGTACGGCGGCGCGGGGGGCTTCGGGACCCGCATCTCCCAGGCCAACGCCTTCTTCGGCACCGACGGACTGACTCCGTACGGGGACTGTGTGGTGGTCACCACCAACGAGAAGCTGACCATGCATCACCTCAACGACCGCCTGGCCTCCTACCTGGACAAGGTAAGACATCAAGGATGGAGCTCATTAGGAAGCACTCAGACATGTACCATGGACCATGGACCATGGACCTCTGCTAGTGCTGAACAATTAGTTGCTTTAATTATTTAATTCCTGCTTTATTTTGAAACCAGAACAGAGAAACACAGAAGTGCTAAAACAAGTAGCTCGATTTAGAAAATAAACAAACACAGAGATGTCTCCTTGATGCAGTCCTGATGCTGCACGACACACACACACACACACACACACACACACACACACACACACACACACACACACACACACACACACACACACACACACACACACACACACACACACACACACACACACGCTTTGCATCATTGTTTGATCAGAATATTAAATCAAATTTCTGTAAATTTGATTCATGAAAATGAGTTTGATCCTGACATTGAGTTCAAAGCACTTTTATTTAAAGTTCATTTTTGTTTACTTCCTTAACTGTATTGTCTTTGACGCAGGTCACAGACTTAAAGAAAGGCAATGCAGACTATAATTATGTGTGTGTGATACCTTGATAACCTGTTAGCTTATCAAGCTGTGAATGACTTGAAGCAACAAATCTATAGGGGAGTTACGTGATCACATCTGTCATCTGCGGTTTGTAAGACGTCACCTCGTGGTCTTGTGTGCAGGTGCGTTCTCTGGAGTCGGCCAACAGGAAGATGGAGATGCAGATCAGAGAGTTCTATGAGAAGAGAACTGCTATTTCCAGAGACTTCACAGACTTCTTCGCCATCATCAACAGCCTCCGAGCTGAAGTACTGCTCACACTGATCATGACACATTCAAATAACACTGTACACAGAGAGCACATATTAAGTTGTTAAATAAATCAATTCTCAGATATTTCTACCAGATAAACAACTGGTGTTTTACATATAACACGACAGTGAAAGTAGAACAGGTAGAATCTTGAGCTTCCAACCAAGTTAACCAGTTGACCTAAATGCAATGCATATAAATTCCACAATTGCTATAGAATATTTTTGTATTCCCTCTGTGTGTCTCATATTGTAGAGAAGACTCGAATCTTTGCAGTGAAACAATCAAACATGTGTATAAACAGAGTCAACTCTTCCCCCATTTAGATTTCCAGGAGACATTTGGAGAATCAGAGTGTCATCCTGCAGATTGACAACGCTCAACTGGCCGCAGACGACTTTAAAATGAAGTAAGTTTACATTATAATGTTACATGCCAAAATCTCTTAATATTCAGTGATAATTTGATTCATGTGTATGTGAACAGAACGGAAACAATCAGTCCATCATGGAATACACAGTCGATCAGCTTCTGTAACTCAACTGAACTTCTCCTGCAGGCATGAAATGGAGATGAACATGCGCACCATCGCAGAGGCTGATGTGCTTCGTCTCCGAGGGGTCCGGGAAAACCTGAGCATCAACATCAATGACCTGAAGTTGCAGGTCGACGGTCTCACTGACCAGCTGACGTACCTCAAGAGCACCCACAGTGAGGTAAGATAGATTTGATTTTTGCTACGCTTGAAGCAGATTTTAGTGATTCTGTGTGACTTCAGAGTAGCTTTCTGGTGCAATGACGCCATCTGCTGGTGGTATCTCACATCTGTGGCATAATTTGTCCTTTTCTCATGTTGCAGGAGATGCAGCAGCTGAGGATCCAGCACAAGATGAGCGTAGTGAATGTAGAGGTGGACACTCCAGTACCTGTTGATCTGTCAAAGGTCCTACAGGACGTGCGGCAAGAGTATGAATCTCTGGTGATGAAGAACAAGCTGGAACTTGAGAAATGGTATCAAATGAAGGTGAGATGTGAGCACAACCTTCCCCAAATTTACAGAACAGCAGAGGAGTCAGAGTGACTCAGTAGTTGCTAGAATAAGTTAGATCCTTCAGTGCAGAGTTGGCATGTTCTCCCTTTGTCTGAACGGGTTTACTCCAGGTTCTCCGGTTTCCGCAACCATCAAACACATATATGTCAATTGTTACTTTAACAAGACTTTCTTCTAACTAAATTGACAAAGTTGGCATGAGAATGTTTACAGATGACAGATTGAAGGGATTAATTGTGTGTGTGTGTGTGTTTGTTTGGACAGATGGATTCCCTCCAGACAGATATCAACACTTGGAGTACAGAGGTTCAGACATTTTCCACGCAGCTTTCCGAGTTGAAGAGGACGTTCCAGAGTTTAGAGATTAGTCGCCAAAGCATCATCACAGAGGTAGGCTAGCAGAAAGATAGAAGGCAAAAGTTATGTGGCTGTGTAGAGTCAGTTATTCATATTTACAGCTGTATTGTGCAGCTACTGTATGTACAGCATGAAGCTAAACAATTGTCATTTCCTGTCAAACAAAAGGGGCAAATTGTTTTTTCTGATCAGCTTTGATTCCATCATTCCCTACTTGTCCTGCAGATTCAATGCCTGTATCAGAATCTAGAAGAATCAAAGAACACATACAGCGTCCAACTCAGCCAGCTGCAGATGACCATTAACAGACTGGAGGTGGAGCTGCAGCAGCTGAAAATCTCCCTGGAGCAGCAGCAAGTCGAATACAACCTGCTGCTGGACATCAAGATGAGGCTGGAACTGGAGATCGCTGAATACCGGAGGCTGCTGGACGGCGACCAGAAGAAGTGAGAGATTTATACACTCTACTTTGATTAAAGTGGAAGTAGTGATTCAGCAGTGAATGGTGTTTGACAGTGATGTTTCTCTTTTCAAAGGGCTGTGGTCATCAGCAAGGTGATCGAAGTGGAAGGTAAGAAACTGTCCTGTTTTCCTTTCTTATCTTTCACAGCAACTGTCCCTGCGCTGAGTTCACGTCATGCATCATGTGTGTTCTCCTCCTTGCAGAAGTCAAACCCCACATTGAGAGGAGGGTGAGGACCATCGTGGAGGAAATCATTGATGGAAAGGTGGTGTCCTCCACTGTTGACACTCAAGTGCGGGACATTCAGTAACACTTCGGTTGATGCCACACCTCAGCTTTCATGATTAACTGGCCCTTAAATAGTTAATAGCGGCTCCTGTAGGACATAATAATAATGATCAATCAATAATTGTTATAATTATGATAGTCCACAGTTTCCAAATACATCGAAAAAGCTCATTAAGGGGTTTACCTTGGCATATTCCTCGACTTTGCTGGCTTGGCTAGGCGGGATTGGGATTAAGTGACAGGGTTTTTGTGTTTATTGCTCAGTGGGAGACCAACATTCACATAGTAAAGGTCTGTAATCAAATGTAGTGTGCACATGGGTTTTTCCTTTTCCGTGATTTAACCACATATTTATCCGGATAGCAGGTTTAGGTACTTCTGTATTTCTTTTTTAAAAAGAATAGCATTTTGTTTGCGGTTGTAAAACAATTGAGACATGTTCATACATAATGCAGAAACCAGCAACTTCCTTATCTCTGTGATACTGTTGCAACCAAACTCAGTAATGATTTCCTGCAAAACCTTAAAGTTGGTGTCTTTTGTTTAACCTGTGTGGATAAAATCCAAACAGTATTCTACAATAAAGTTTGATGAAATTCCAATTCGTTGTATTTATGTGGCAATTATTCTAACGACCACCAGGTGGCAGCCTTCATCCCTCCGTCAAAAAACTGGAGTCCTTACACAACTTTGGTGGATTTTTATGTAACTAAATTGAAAACAGATTATTGCTGCACATTCAAAGAAATATTCAACTATATTTAGTCACAGGACAGTAAATAATTGAAGATAACTAAAGTAAAACATAAAATAAAGTAACGATATTGATGGAAGTTTGCACATTTTTGAAAACGATCTGCAGAATAACATGCAGAAAAGAATAATGTACAAACGTTCTGCACTTTTACAAAATGAATTTGGTTCAGTGAGGTTTACAGTCACCATCCTTGCATGTGGTTGGGGTTGAACCAAGTGGAGACTTGAGATCTCCAAACATCAGTGGCTTATGATGAGTTTATCTTTACATCGACATTTGATACTTTCTTCTTTTCACTGCTTTTGTGCACCGGATTAGCACATTGCTGCAGTGTTATTAAATGGGATTAATGGTCATGAAACTTGATTCCTGCAGCAGTAAAATTTTACATTTTGGCAGTGAGGCTAAATTGATTTTTCTCACTGCCTGCCCGTCAGGATTTGACTTGTCTTGCATGAAAAAACAAGACCAAATATTTGTGCCCTCAAACCTAACACAGACGCTCTAATGGAGAGAATGAAGCTTTCATGATTAGATTAGATAAACTGTAATTGTAAAATAACACACTACTAAATGTTTCCACTTTTGAATGCACAGCATGGTACTATCCATGTTCTCACTGGATCACACAGGAACAGCAACCGGTCCTGCTGGTGTCAAACTTCATGCCTAACTTAAATGAAAAGGTTTCACAATACATAGAATGTTCCCATCAAAATGCACATACACAGAACGAGAATACACACAGGCCATAGTTCCTCTTGGTTGTGTGCATGATATGGGAAAACCCCTCAGCTCAGTGTGATAATCAGCAGAAAAACTCAAGCAGTTAAAGGTGCTGCGTGTGTGCACTGGAGAGCATTAATGTGTGATTTTTAGGTATTTTTAATGACAAAAGGTTAAACTACCGAGCTTTAATCAGGTCTGATGTATTTTCTGTTGGAAATTTCCAGACCTCTCTGTGCCTGTGAAGATCAGAGTGTTGCATAAAGCATTCCTGGGACTAAAGGGTGTGTCCAATACCTGCAGGGTAGAGCAAGATGCAACAGAAACCCGGCAGAAACTAATAAAAGAAGAGTAATAGAACACAGGGACAAAGGAACATTGTCAAAAAACCCTATGTTGGCATCGCTCTCCTAAAAGAGATTTAATGTGAAATCTACTGTTAGTTAGTTAGTTAGTTTGTCAGTTAGATTATCCAAAACATTAACAGGCTGATTTCGATGTAACTTGGTGGAGGGATGGAAGTTTCGGGGACGAAGCCATTGAATGTTGATCTGGACGTCTTCATTCTTTCATTCTTTCATTCACTCATGAAATATGAAATGAAGCTTTGCAGGGCCCTTCTAGTTTAATGTTCTACTTTGTCTCCTACATGAGAGATACACACCAAGGTAAAAGCACTCCGGGCTATTTCGCATGTCTCAGCAGTCACCACATTTCAAACATACTATTCCTGTTCCCACCACTTGCTGCAGGTATTTACAAGACACTTCATACTCCGACTTGACTGGGCCTTGCAGCATTCCGTCAGTTCTCATTTAGATGGAAAGTATAGATAAGGTATGCATACAGTAAAAGTGTCAAAAAGATTTACCGATACGTCTCTTCTGTAATATAAGTTGTACGACTTGCTAAAGGTTTGCAGCAGTATTTCAATTAACTAAAATAATGAATACCTCATTCTTATTGTGGCACACCTTGATTTAATACCACACATGCCTTTGCTATTATTCACTCGCATGACCACAAAGATTTGTCTTTTCACATGTGGGACACAGGAACAGTTTTACAACAATACATAAATCCTCTTAAAGCCTCACACATCTCTTTGCATAACGATCCTTTAAGAAGATGTGCAAATGAATGCAGAACCATTGAATGGAAAATGCTTGCTGTTAAAGGGGCAGTTTGTACGTATACTTACTTACTCTTATATCACTTTGAGGGACAGTGAGCCACTTGAGCACCAATGAGCTGCAGCCGTAATAGATTTCTGCACCTAGCAATGATGGCGAGAAGGCAACGAGTCCCGTTATGTTCCACTATGTAGCAGCGCGAGGGAGCGGTGGGCCAGACCGGCCGCCTGCAGTGAGAAGTTCTTTCACTGGCAAGAGTCACTACCCAAGGCTTGTGACCATATGTGAGCGCTGCAACGTAAACGAACTTTAACCAACTCATGCTAAGGACGTTCATATTTCCCTCTGTTGGACGTCCCTCCTTTCTGTTTATATGTTGCCCCCTACTACTATGGAGAGTCAGATATGAAGCGCTTGTTTAGCTCAAACTAAATAAAACTTTAACACTCTTCTTAGGCGACAAGGCTTTGCTTGACTCCAAATCCTGCACAATAACTGTCTATACTCAATACTCTGATGCAGTTGTGCAAACAGTTCTGCTCAGTGTGTAACCTTCCAGTCACACACACACACACACACACACACACACACACACACACACACACACACACACACACACACACACACACACACACACACACACACACACACACACACACACACACACACACACACACACACAAACACACACACACA
>CAAKHC010011684.1:15408-41366 GCA_901007825.1 Macroramphosus scolopax
CTGTCTCGTTATTATTCAGCCCCCCCGCCTCACCCCGTGGCTGACGTCTGGAACGGCCATCATCATCATCATCATCATCATCAGCTCACTGGAAGGGAGAGTAAGAACACCCAGGGTGGAGGTGTGAGGAAACACCCTTTGATGAAGCATCCTCGTGACATTTAAAGTCAGAGAAATGAGGAATAGCATCACCTGATTTATCCCCACACGGCATATGAAGCAGCACGAGGACAGAAATAGCAGTAATGCTCTTTGCTCTGCCCTCTGCTCCGGCGTCGCCGAGGAAAACGGGAGGAAAGAGGGAAATAATTGAATTTTGAAACAGATGTGCGTGATGTATAAACGCTTCCCTGTGAGGAAACCAAGCGGCTGTGTGACAAGTTAATGGGAAGCTGCTTTCTTTCTCCATTCTGACCGGTTTCTTTACAGTTTGTTATATAACGGATACGATGGATGGATGGAACACTGACGGTCGCCACAGTCAGTTTGACCACACTTTTTTCTAAAAACGTGTATTTTTCAGCCTATTTTTTTGCAAACAGACGCCTGCAGTTGGATTAACATCTGGTACATGTTGTCTAATTTATTCTCTCTTTTCGAGGGTTAAACATAACAAAAGTTTCAGTTAATTCTTCGACTCTAATGAAGTCGTCCCTCATAAAAAGGCTGTAGATGGTGTAAATGAGCTCCTGTCCCTCTTCTGTTCCTCTGTAAGTCGTTTAACACAGTTCTGGACTCTAAGATATGTGCATAATAATAGTTCATTACTCCTTTATGCAGATGACTTGATGATATGTTGCATCTGGTAATAATGAAGATTCTGTGCCCACTCAAGTTCCCCTGGACATCAATAAAGGAATTATAATGAGAGGATCGTTCCAGGTAGCAGGAAGGTTGCATGTTTGCATATTCATGTGTCCTCAAGTTGATTTAACAACAGTTTTTCGATCCGTACTGGATCCACACGGCGCCTGTAGCCTCACGGACCCTTCAGAAGCTGCAGCCTGGTTCTGTAACATCAACAGCACTGATGCTTCTGCACAATAGAGATATGCAACTTTCATAAAACAACCTCATTGTTCATCCTTCAGCCACAGTCAGTCAGAATATATAAAAACATCTGCTCAGGTTTGGGGAACGATCCTGGTTGAAGCTACGATACGTTGTCAGGATTGCGCATCAGCCGGAGCAGCAGCTACTCTGAGTGTCTGATAATGACGAGGAAAAGATTTCCATTAGAGTTAATGGACAGCCCGCTGCTCCTCATGCAGATACGGGAGTCTGCTTTGTGCATCCAAAGACCGAGGATCACTAGTGAATTGATTCCCTATGGACCGAACCAGGAGACCTTCTGAACCCAAAACTAAGTGCTGTAATTGTTAAGGGTTAACAGGGTGGAGTTTCGTAAGACAACACATTCCAACGTTGTTCCTTTAAATGATGATATATTGCAAACATGATTTACCGTCCGCTGAGATCCGCTGCAGAATCCCTTTTATGGATTGGCATGCCGGAGCGGAACTGTTCTAAGCAATATCTCAAATGGTTTTGACATTTCAGATTGATATTTTAGTCTCTGCAGCCAGCTGTGAGAGAGGGTCGGTGTTAACCGCTTGTCATGGAGGTGTGTGCACGGCGGAAAAGAAAAAAAAACCCAGTGGAATACAAACGCTGGAAAATCTGATATAAGGCAAAACGATAACTTGTCATGAAGAGCGTCGACACGGGGAGTCGTGACACAGACACAGGTTTCTCCTCCGCCTGTCTTCCTCTTCCTAACACAGCCATTCGGGTTACTGCATAAATCACCTCTAAGTCGCCTTAAGTCCAAATCCTCATGAGCTTTGAATGGCGTGTAGCAGAAGGACTGTGGGATTGCTGGAAATTGAATTTTAGTTCTGCGGATTTACTTATTGTTGGGGGTAATCATTCATGGATTTGGTTTGGTCTCAGTTGCTTTTTTTTTATTTGCAGTAGAGATAGTGGGATTTCATACATGCATGCCATTAGGGGGTTATAATGGGCCACTGAAGGCAGGTTTCCCAAATTGGATGCGAGTCGTTTTTATGCCACAGAAGCATTTCAAATCGTGCAGTAAGAGGCGATCGTCGGCGGTTGGCATTTCATTTGAATAATTCCAAAGGCTCATCTGTTTTTTTCTGTGAATGAACTTTGAAGAATCAGCAAAAAAGTCTTTGTCTGTGGTGAAATGTAACGTTGGGAAAATGTGTTGTGGACGTCATCCGATGATCAATTTATAATAAACGACATTTTAGAACATCATCAAACACCCTCGCCGAAGCATGCGGCGACGCCGATGATCCCGTCCTCCTCCACACAACAACAAGCTATCAGGGAAACAAATTGATGTCATGGTAATAACTCCGGTCTGTCATAGGAGGGGGGGGAATGTGCTGGCAGGTATCTGTCCGTTGGCTGCTGTGTGCCTATTGGCAGGGCCTTTAACTGACTGGGTCACGGCGTCCATCAATAATTCAATGGTCGTGCCAGCGCAAAGGTAAACAATGGCTGTAATTAGCGGGGGTCTGTAATGTGGACAGGGAGATTAATGAAAGGGCAGTCGCTCCCACCGGTCCCCGGGGACCAGAGGTCTTTCACAATGAAAGAGTTGCTGCCAAAGTAAGCACGACCGTGCTTGAGTGTTGGTGTGTGTTTCCACATCCTGCACGTATGTGTGCTTTTGGGCCTGTTTGCATCCAGATAACACGACAAAGAGACGGCGGGGAGACGGAGGCAGATAGGAAGATCCCTGGACGGGAGTCTGCAGAGTATCTTTTATCAGGGCCCATAAAGGATCAAATAAAAATCAGATCGTCATGAAGCGCTTCGGCTCCAGTCACCTGCTACATGATGTCTGTTTCTACTGTCAGTCAACCAGCAACAATCAGAATGTGGTGTATTAGTATTCACAGTTTACATGCAAAACAAATAACTTACCTATAAACTGTTTTTATCATTTAACCTTTGAATTACATCGGCAACAGCTAAGAAAGGGTTAATGTGCTAATTGAGTTAAATACCAATTAATAAGGTCCCTCCTTAACTATTATATTAAAAGATACATACAAATAAATGTAGTTAGAGCTGAAGTGATTATTTAGACAGATTTTAAGGCTGTAATTCAGTTAGTAAAATATAATTTTGGCCTTTAAAAACTGGCTTTGTTGTTGATGTGGTTCAATCTGGTTTAATGCAACATGTTGTTGGTATGTTCATTTACATCCCGTTGATCCAGAAACCCCAAATATTTCAGAAAGCTTTCGTACTTATAGATTTTATGAATTGGGATTATAGTTTGAGCGACTGTTGTTTACATTCTCATTGAGTTCTTGTATTTATCACGTCATGCTTGGATTATATTATAGATTATAAACTCAATAATCAGTTCTTGTTTACAGTACAAGAAGGCGTTTCTGTGCAGATCTGTTTTTTTATTTTTGTTAGAAATCCACGTTCCCGTGTCCCCGTGTAATCACAGAGGCGGCGTGTTTACCGGTTCAACTGGAGTTGAGGAACACAGATAGAGCGTGAACGTTCGGCGGATGTGTCGACATCTCAGCAGTCGTCGCACGTCGTGCATGATCTTTAATTTAAACAGCACCGTGTTCATTTTTTTTTCTTTTTTTTGCCCGGCTGATTCAGTCTGCGAGAGCATCCTCCTGGTGACCTTGTCACTTTCCACTAAGACTTTTATTAAACTAAAAACATGGCTGACCAAGCAACCGCTTCAAGTTCAGTTCACTCCGGCAGAAAAAAATTGGCCTTCTGGGAGATTAAGCGATTGAAGAGCGATAGTGAAAAAAAACAATTTAATACTGTTACCCACCACCGCTCCCGTTATAATCACGCGATCAACAGAAGCGTGAAGAGAAGTTTAGTGAAGACGGCATTGGGTAGAATTACACAACATTCTGAAAGGAGTGAAACTTCTCATTTCTTGTTAGCTACTTTTGTGTTCCAAGTAAAAAACGACCCGACCTGTGTAACATTAGCAGCTTCACTATTATGAAATGAATCTCTGTTTTCACGTCGTCCCTGTCGATGTTTGTTTCCTTCACATGCCTCCCGAACAGCAGGTGTATCGCCGGGCAACCAAGGACATGCGGAGCCTGAATTGGTGCAATTTAGACACACAGGAAAGTCAATATCAACACACTTGGAAACAACCTTCAAAAGGCTGGTTTTGTTTTTGTATCTTCTCACCTCGGAGGTTTGATTTTGAGCAAAACAATTCTGGTGCAAGACTATTACATTACATACAGTATATAACATTAATGCACAAGTGTTTGATGGTGCATGTTCTGTTTCTAACAGCTGAATGCAGGACCGTAATGATACAGTGCTTTTTTGGGGGAAAGACTTGACAAACTCGGAGGGAAACATTCCTCAAAATGAATCTTCATTGGAACAGATGAGTTGTTGTAGTTTGGTCCCTGCGTCACCGACGGTGCACCTCCACTTCCTCCCACTTTACTGCCATATTGCAACTATCATGTCATTACTCAGAGGAGCTGTCAATCATAACATCACTTTTTAAAGTCTCAGCCACCTATTCATTACTGGAAAATACGTCAGCGTGACACCAACAACCTTAAAATGACAAAAACCATTTTTGAGAAAAATAATATATGACCTATACTGCAACCAGCCACCAGGGGGCGATCAAGATATTTTGGCTTCATATTTGTGGAGCTGATACAACGTCTATTGATATTATCTCTGGTCTTTATCAATTCTATTACTGCTGATGTTTCAACATAGTGATGTTACAGTCACCGTGTGTCCTAGTACAGGCGTGTGTGTGTGTGTGTGTGTACAGCTGGTTGTGAGGGCTTGTGTCTTTCTGCAGAAAGATCCAACAGCACTAATTTAAGTAGGATCCAGAAAGTGAAACAGTCACCTTTAAAAAAAACAATCTGTCCTGAGCTGCCACTTGTCAGATGTCACCGGCGGGAGGCCCCTCGAATCTGCCATTGTCACTCTTGAAAGACCTCACAGTTAAGCTCCCTGCCAGAGGGACAGAAGGACAGAAAATGGAGAGCGACTCAGAACAAAGCCAGTACATGTATATCCCATGATTCCCCCATGTCAGACCTGCCCTGGCTGCAGTTTCCCTGCTCTCCCCCGGTGATCGTTCATCATGCCGTCACAGACAGAGCGAGGGGGGGGGGGGAGCAGAGCTCATGTATCTGTGCTGCACAGCAGCCTTCTGGAACAGGCAAAGGGGCCACTGCATAATCAGCTGGTTCCTTTATGCCCAAAATACCTCATCTGCATTAACTTCATTGCATCAGATTTATCTTATCTCCACTGAATTGATTCACTGTGATTCACAGGGATCGTCCCGCAGATATAACCAGGTTCTTAACAGAATAAGCTGCGGGACACAAAGCCTGGAGTGAAGCATTCAGTGGACTGTAAGGACACTTGAGCACATTGTATTAATGGGGAAGAGCCGGCCCACTGAAATCATTGTTTAGACAATCTTGCCTTGCATATTTTTGTAATCTAATATTTAGGTCACTTGCATTGAGAGGATTTGAATGCGGATGCCTTTTTATGAAACCGGTTATTGTATGAAATCTAAATAATACATAATCCTTGATCTTAATAGTGTGGGAGTGTTTATTTAAAACATTTAGAATGGAGTCACTCCTGTTAGGAGGAGGTTGTTTAATCAAACCCCCAGGGTCTGGTTTCGCATAAAGCCTATTTCCGAAACACAGTTGTCTTTGAAACTGAATATCAAATAAGGACACAGTTTGATATCTTACATCAGCCCCAAGTTTTGGGTTTGGACAGGGCTTGTTTTGTATTGTTGGAAGCCGTGTAGTTATTTCCAGCGCTGATCTGCCTCTGCAGCCCTGCGAGGGAAGAAGACACGCCACTGACACCACTTTGTATTCTCCCTTTTTCTTTAGCCCTTTATTGCTTTTCTACTGGTGCAAATATTATCTGTGCTTTCACACCATCCGGCGGCTTCAAGCACAACTTTTAAGATTCATCTATATTATCAGTCGGCTCGTGTGCCACGTTGTGTGTTCCTTGTTGTGGTATTTTAAGCTACATCCCTGTCTTAAGCTGTTGCAGCTAAAGCAATGTGTCAAGCCTTATTTCCACACCCAGCAGGTTGTTGTTCTTCTTGATGGCTCACCAACAGGCACATTACCAGCCCTGGTTGTTATTGTCACTGATGTGCAGCCCCGAGACATCGGCCTCCTCTTCACAGTTCTGCAGAGTGTTATGTGCAACGTAATAAGAGTGTACACCTTTTTGTCCGAGCGGGCTCTGCAGGGACCTGGAAGGCGACGGGGTGGAGGGGTGACGTGAGATTGAGGCAGCACGTCTGGTCGTTGTCCCAAGGAGACAAATGGGCCATGGTCCCCCCCCCCCCCTGATGTCCCCAGACATCCCCAGATGTTCCCGGACCTCATGCGCCCACAGTAGTTGACAGGCCCGAGAGACACGGAGTCACAGCATGATTAATCACCACACACACTGTAGCATGCAGCTCAGCTAAGGCGAAAAAAAACGGCCACGACTCCACAAATACATCCGGATGTGCAAAACAAAAAACTGGCTTGTGCACAGATAAACAGTAAACATAGATACTAAATACATTAGCTTCAAATCTAAATTATTTATTGGTAATTTCAGCTCCATTTAGGAGTTAATATGCATCAGCTCTTCTTTATTTCACAACTTCAACAGGAAGTAGGACCGACGAAATTAATAAACTTTAAATGACCTTTTTGACATCGGGTCTGGTTCTAGCCCTCATCCGCCCTTCGCAGCTTTTCATATGAGCCTCAGTGATTAAAATGAGGCGCTGCATCTTTAAATATTGGAACACTCAGGGGAAACACATGATTTCCCTATGAGGCATAAAGTTGTAGGTACTTGGACTACATCAGCAGGATTGTTTGTGTATCAGGTTCAGACGCTGCAATAGTTTCAGACTATTTATAGTGGGCGTCAGGATTAATGTGCAGCATATAGATGCAACATGTAGAGATTCAGTAGTTCTATTTGTATATTTGTTCCAGTTAGGATTCAACACACGTACAGTAGTTTAGTGTCTTCACTGATGGCTTAGAGAGATAATAACGCTGACGCCTTTACATGCATCCTGGATGATCCGATCACAGGTTGGAATGCAACCGAAATGCATGCAGACTGCATTGAGATGTGACATTTGCAGGCAGTCGGATACTCAGCTGATGTCCCTGCATGACGCCAACAGTGTCACATTATTACGATTCCACAAGGTCTGACAGTTCCGGTGGAGATTTATTAAGGTGAACCAAACATTTGGTTTGCCAGGAAGATGCCATTTGATTTCTACTTCTTTCAGTTTCCAGGGCAGAAAGCCAGTCAAAGACACCAGAGCCTGGTCTCTACAAAAGGGAAATAATACACTTGTTTATTTTAAAGAAGGGAAGTGAGACACTTCCTGATGGCTTGTATTTAGGACGTGTTCACGCCAGGTGTGAACAGGGCCAAAGATGATTGTGTTCGGTTCATTCGGAATGTGACAACCCTGCAATCCATTTCCATTCATCGTCCTCTCTCTATGACATACAGTAGATAGATTGAATATCTTGCTTATGGCAACGGGTGATTGTGTCTTGTGTGTGTTAATATAAATACAGCTTGACATTTTCTTCTTGGATGGAAAGGGGGAAAAAAAAAAAAAAGAAGTTTAATCATCCTACGTCGGGACATTACAGTCGTCTGGAATTACCCCCATTTGCATCGAACACAGGAAGGCAGATTAATTTTAACTGCACAGACACAACAGCCTCACACTGTGAGTTATGCATTTTATGATAGAATCTGACACTGTCCAATATACCTCCGCATTGTAATAGCTACTCGCCGCTGCAGGCGTTCCCACATCCCCTTCAAACACGTGTGGGCAGTTTAAGCCGTCGTTCCATTTTTGAGGGGGAAGCTCGGGGGTCACGGAGGAGTGAGCAGAGCCGGAGCTTCAAAGTGTGAGAGCGAGTGCAAACGGATGGTTTGTTACCACTTGGCTTCTCTGTTGGACAATAATTAGAGCTCGTTAAGCTAATGAGTTTCTTCTGGCTTAATGAACTTTGTTAGAACTTTCGGCGCTGTTGACATTCGTCAGGTTTTCCGCTTGCAGGGGAGCCGACGAACCTCGGCGAGATGGGAAACATTTGTGTTTTTTATTCTGCTAACTGAAGTCTGAAACAGCCACGATGATGACGAGGCAAAAGCTCAATCACAGTAATGTTGTCTGTAATTGAATCGATGAAGCAAGTTTATATGAAATTGCATAATCTTTCTAGTGCTTATTAAACAAATAGAATCCATAAGCAATAAAAAAATTATGAAATCAGTGCAGTCGACCGTTTTGAAGGTTCCCAGTAACTCATGGGGGCCCCTCCACACGGGGGCCCGGAGCAGAGATGGTAACACCGACAGTGATTCAGCCGACTAATCGAGAAGCCGGAGCAGAGGTGGGTTGCTAGGCGGCGTGCAGCTTAAATAAAACTCTCTGAATGACATTTGCCGATGGAGTTCAGAGAGGCGAAGCTGCTGAGCCGATCCGAACGGAGGGAAGAAACGTGGAGTCAGCAGATGTGGGTTTGGAATCGGCTGATTTAAGCAGGGTTGTTAACCAACACTTTGCCCCATTTTTAGCAAAGAACGCTTTTCCTTGGTTTCTGATGCAGCCACTTATTTTGAGGAGATGATGATCCTATTGGCTGAAGCCAATCCGGCATCGTTTGTGTTGTTGTCATTAAACTTGGGCCGAGTTTAGAAATACATAATGCAGATGTATATTCCTTAAGAGAAGCTCCAGAGACGGTGAGGATTAGTCACAGCTTACACAATCCACAGAATAAACCACAGTTTGTAGCCGTACCTGTAACTGACGGTGATGGTTCGCTCTTCCTTTATTGGTTTATATAAATGTTGGAGCAGTTGTGCCGTACTTCCACGGTTTCCATCGCCGTTTGTTTCCGTCGACTCAAACTTCATCACTTCAATGCAAATGTTTCTTTTTGATCTAATACTACTCTTTTGTCTTCGGAGCATCGCTCTGCAGCCCCGTCTTTGTTGGCAGGAACCTGGACCAAGAACGTAAGAGGAAACGGCAAAGTGCTTTGCTTTTATGTCGAGCATATATTAATGTTTGGAGCGTTTTCCAGCAGGATCAGTCACGGAACAAGACATGGGAATATAAACACGAGTGTTTCTTTTGTTTTCCGGGGTTCAGCATCAAAGCTGGGCCTCACATGAAAGGATGATGATACTCACATCTAAAGTAAAAGTTGTTTCCTGTATGACTCCATTTAAGTGTTGCACGAATAAAAAAACAGAAGAAGGGTAAATGTAGCGTAAACAAAGGAATGAATGGAAAGTGCCAGGCAGCACAAAACGCTTTCTGTCCCGTCGGGTCACTTTAGTTTTTGTGTTCCGACGGATAAAAAGGTCAACGTGACCCAGTTCCTGCTCGGGATGAGTGACTGGGGGAGGCACAGGTCGCAGCCGCTGAAGAAGTGGACTTGTCAGAGGAAGAGGAGAGCGCGGAGGAGATAAGGGCGTAAAGGGTGTCCTGGTATCCTCATCCTGACAGACCCGGCGCTGGCCCAAATCCCATCAACTCATTTTAGATAGTGACGGCAGATTGGCTGTAAATACATTATTTTTCTTTCAGTTTTTAATGATTTAAGAGGGTGTCTTTGAGAAAGCTGCTCCGACATGATGGCTGGCAGGATATCCCCACCTCCAAATGTTTAATACCAACTAGAAGGAGAGATCGCTATCGTTTGAAACGTCCCCAAAAGAGAGATGTTATCGGGAATCTTGGCAACATCATTTAAAGAAAAGAAATTGCTCTGTTTTTTTGTCACCTTGTTAAGATCTGACGAGACCTTCAGATTCCTGGAGATACTGTATCCAATCACTGATACTTTTTGTCTTATTGTGTATAGATTGATACATTTGCATCACTGTATCGGTCGTTTAACTGTTCAACTGTTCCACTCCGCTCATGTTACATCAACTTACAACCAACTTAGTGCTCCACTTGCTTGTGAGTGTTTGCTGCCTCGGCTGTATAAATGTGTCTGTAACGGAGATGATGATGATGGTGGCCACAGCTTCGGGGGGGTTCGTTTCGCCGTGATGTATTTGTTTTTAATGGGTATAACACTAACTGCCGTACTCGAGTCGTGCAGTGAAGAGCGCCGTGATGAAGCTCTCCGAGGATTCGCTGGTGAGTGTTTTTGGCAACATCTGTCATATTCAGATAAAAGCAGCGGGTTCAAACGTCTGGTTGCCCTGCCAATGTTACTTATCTCAGGTGTGTGAGACGATGCTGAAGCCTTGTGTATTATCTACCATACTGACCACCTCCATAGCCAAAAAGCATTAATGCATTAATTGCATTCAATCACTTACTCATTAGTTCTTATTTGTACTTATTCATTTGTTGTTATTTCTATAAATGCTCTTTATTGTTGTGCACTATCCTCTTTGCTGCTGTAATGCTGTAAATTTCCCCGTCTTGGGACAAATAAAGGTTTATCTTATCTTATCTTATCTTATCTCTTATCTCTTATCTTATCTTATCTTATCTTATCTTATCTAATAACCAGAGCACCAGCCATTGGGCTTGGGTACCACTCACATTCAAACCGATATTGATACCGGAACCCATCACCCCGACTCTGATAGCGGCCTCTAGTGGTGAGTGGAGAGTAAACGCTTGTTATACAGCAGGAGAATCTATCAGCCAAAGAGCCGTTGTGATAAAAACAAGAGTCTACCAGCATCGGAGTCAATGCCAGGTACCGTTTCTGGGTTATAATCCCAGTGAAGATGCTTAACTAACCAAGAAAGTAAAAATGATTTTACCTGAAGATGCTGATGACTCACTCCTTCATCCAGGGGGAGGGTTAATCTTCTTAGTTGCTGGGTGCACAATTTCAGGGAATCCTGCAAACACACTACACTCTTCAGCTTTTAAGTATATTTTGTTTATGTTTGTTTCATCAGCTTTGCATCTGTTGTACCGTGAACACACACCCGGGTGTGTTGTTAGGTGGTGATATCTGGCACACACGGATTTACACATGAATTAATACTCCGTCGCATCGCGGTAATTCAGTCACTACCCTATATCCTAAATATCAGTGTTCAGCCACCGCTCCAACCGCAGCTATGGCCACTGTCAAAAGTGATTTTTCAAACCCGATCAGATACGGCTGCTGCTGTCAGGAGCTGATGGGCTTCCCGTGACAAGATAACGGGGGATGCAGAAAGAATCGCGCGGCAATGCAAGACTCAACGCTCCTTTTCTGACAGTCGTATTTTGAATGATTGCTGTATCAGTGCGCCACATTTCTCTGCCCTATTTTTCATCTCACTCGTTTGTCAAATCCCCCAAATGATGAATCGAATGTAGCTCAGGTTCGTCCTGAAATAAGGTGTCGCCGTATTTAAAGGAAGATGATCAACACATTGATCCTCAAAGCTGTTAACAGAATCGGATCAATGACACAAGAGGTTCGCCTTGACCTGTCGGCGGCTTCCTATAGCAATTATCCTCATCTCCTCCCATTGACGTGTCCATCACACACACTGCGACATCTTTTTGGGGAGCTTGATCAATTTCACGGTAGTCTGCAGAGTTCCCAGCGAGGAAGTGACTTTAAGAGGCTGTGATAGCATCGGTCGTCCCCTTCCTCACCCACGCTCGGCTCGTCTAATCGGCCCTCCAGCTGCATCCAGCCAGATGAAGGGAACCCTGTTGACTCCTAATCTGTGTCGCCCATGATCCGTTCCCCACCTCAGCGGCGGACGCATTACCGAGTGTAGGAGACGGAGGAAGGGAGTATCCGTTTGTTTTCTTCTTGTCGCGGTGGAGGTTAATGGAAGCAGAGGCATGAACCGCTTGAGGAAACAGAAGACGGAATGTTTAGTTTCACCTTGTGCAAGCTGCCGTTTCCTCCGTCACCTCCTCCACCGTCTTTTGTTCGTCCTTTTTTGTCTCTCCCCATTTCATCCCTGGATTTAATATGTTTGTGGGGCTGAACTTGCAGTTTCTCCCGGCGTGTCGGGTGCAGATGTGGGCAGTTATTTAAGCAAATCATATGTTGATGAATACGTTATAATCAGTTCTGCTTAGCTGCACTAATTGACAAAGCGTGTTTCCAATGTTTCACAGCTCTGTAATTAAAAAGCTCACAAGGTTGGGTTCCAAATTATTCCATCCTTGCACCGCAGATTAACCACTATCATAAATTAAGCAGAAGTGTGTAACATGTAAGACATTAAGACATTTACCAATCATGCTTCGTTTGCTTGGTGAGGTTTTTTTTTTCCCGTCTCCGCTCATCCGACTCGTTTCCATTAGGTCCCCTGTGTTTATTTCATCATTATTTGCATTATTTCTATTCTTCATCTAACACAAATTAAATCCCCCCGTGGTGCCGTTTTCTCCGCTTGAACACTTCACAGAGCCAAAAAACTCGTTCACACCACTTGGTCATTCGATTATTTATTGGATGACAAAGCGTTTTATTTTGGCGGGAACTCACAGCTATTAAAGTTTTTGTAGAAGAACACAAACAGTGTAGGGAAACGAGGGGAATCTATCGACACATTAAAGATGACGTTGTAATCAAGGTTTCCATGACAACGCATCGCAACGTTTTGAAAAAAATACACCCTTTTTTAGTCTGAAGGCATTTTTGTTTTTTATTCCAACCTTCACTTCAATATAAATTACTCAGTAAATTGACTCGCAGAAGTCAAACAGCTAATTAAATCACAAAAATGCAAAGCTATCCAGCCATGACCGAGAAACTTCCCCCTTCGCAGGAGCCGGGAACTTCCGCTAACAACGTATCCGCATTCCAGCTCATTAAACGGGAGAAGGAGCTCAACCGCTCCTTCTGCCAGCCGCCTCCTTCCCTATCTGCCTTTGTCTCAGTCCGTCCTCTTCCGCCGGCTCCCCGAAGAGGAAGCTGATGGGAAGGTGTCCCGATAAAATGTTTAAAAAATGCCGAGAGGACAGCGGCCCTGTGAGTACATCTTCAAACAAACCGAAAATAGAGAAATGTATTAGAGAAGCTGCAGTACATGTGCCATCAAAGGAAACAGTGCACAGCAGGTCGGCTGGGTCTTTGGATAACAGCCGGCAGCCGCGGGGCTCAAATGCTTCCACTTAATGCATTTGCAGATATTCAGTATTTCTGGAAAAAAATATATATACATGTGAAAAAACGTTGCATGTGCAACAGGCAGATATGGTGGAAAACGCTCATGGATGCAGCCGTCACTGATGTTCACGACATCTACTGAATCATTAGAGCGGTCTTAGCGTGTGCATCCGGTTTCCAGTTACCATCTGAGCTCGACGCAAACTATCTAAAAAAAACGAGTCGTGCATTTTTGCTGGTAAATCGTCCAAACTGCAGTGAAAATGCTCCTAAAACTGAAGAGGAAGAGGAAGAGTATAATGTTTTTGTGACCATCCACTTCAAATGTTATCCAACGGCTGTCATCATTCATCATTATAACTACCGTTACATAACTTCAAACGGGGGGGAAACTGTACTTACCAGGATGCTAGTGGGTATAAATCAACTGTTATTATCATTTAATAAAGCGCCGCTCGATTCACGACCACCTGCGGCGCTTTTCCTTTCACCACGAGCTCCGCACGAGTGGCGGCGCATTGCAGTGAGTATGTGACGGCTATAGTTTGGTTAATGCAGCCGCTGCATCCTTCAGATTAGCTGCTTCTTCTCGTGACGTAGTTCCGATAGTGGTTGATGTTGCAACTGTCTGCTCGGCTCGCCGTGAAGCTCGTGGCTGCGAATGAACAGCGACCTTCTCCCGCACGAGCCCGGCGTTCCGCTGATCGATCCGCCGCTCCGTCTTCCCTCCGCAGCCTCGTTACACACGGATGTCACTTCATTTCCTCCTTTGCTCTTATCATAATTACTACAGACGCTAGAGGGCACCTGCACAGTAATATGAGTCATCTTCAGAGCTGGATTAGGGCCATCACCACCTCCAATCTCTGCTCCAGATGACAACCGATAACGACCAGTTAATGGGCTGAGGACATCTGCACCTGCTGCTCTGACAGGAGATGCAGAAAAGCAGCTGCCGAATCACCGGAAGCTCTTTGAATCGTGTGTTTTTTCCCCACAAATGACTGATTATATAATCTGATTGTTACATCATTTCATTAATCAACTATATTTGGTCAGAAGTACTGCGCGATTAATACACGTCAGTATTACTGCAGTGATGTATCAGGTTGCTGCTGGCACAGAGCTCCTGTGTAGCTAATTGAATTGGTGCTCATGTAGCTCGGTTTCAGATTTATAGGGAGACCGACACACTCGCTGCATGAAGTCAAATAATGACTCTCCCAGCTTGTCAAATAGTGCGACGTTCCTCCACAGCCGTGCACGACACCGCTGACCGAGGTCCCCTTCGGTGTCTGGATGAGCTTTCGTCCTCCAACAGTTCACTAATATAAGACACACTTGCAACCATGAGTTTCTCATCTTTGCATCAATGAGTGGAGCAGCTCTGTCCAGGCAACTAATACTCTTAATTAAAGTTTTTATTATGGAACTGTTAAACAAACATTGTGAAATAACAGTAGGATTACTGCTGTCTGCTTATCTGGACCCACTGAATGAATTACATCTGCATGACCGTCGTCACGACGACACGTCTCTTTATTTTATTGATGTTGAAAATGAAGAAAGGAGCGCGATGGGCCGTCTAGAAGACGTGTTTACTTTGGAGTTTGATCACCGGTATACACCACTATTACTCCTAATTTAGAAGTCGGGCTCATCAGGCTATCAAATATCAGAGCAATTAAGAATCGTTTATTTGATCCGAGAGGCAGCGACGTCTCACCGTCTCTGGCTGCGGAGGAAGAGGAAGAGAGGGAGAGATTTACAGTCTTTAAAAGAAGTGTAACCGTCTGGAAAATGATTTCTAATGTGTAGTTTTATGGATCTTTTAGAAGACATGCTTCAGTTTGATGGTCATAAGGTGAAAAATGGATATTCTAACTGTTATAAAGGAATAACCAACGAGTGGATGGAACCTCTAATTAAGATCATCCAGAAGAGCAGGTGGAGTTCAGGAGGAGGTGGTTCTACAGGATGAAGAACCCCCGACTGAAGCATGGCTAGTGATGGAGAGGAGATGGATTACATGAAAAAACACCTTTCATATGAGTCTTCCAGATCCAGAATGATGGGTGATGGTGGGGAGGAGGCGGCTTGTGCAATCAAAGATCTCAAAGAGCGAACAGGGGAGACAAATGAACAGCTCAAAGCACCCGGGCAGGAAGGAGATCGGGCAGACGCGGTGCCGTTGGTTAATGAAAGGGATCCTGACAGCGCGGGAAGAGGAAGTGACTGAGCAAGATGGAACAGGATGAAGCAGGTATTCCCAAAAGAAAAGCGAGAGGGAAGATCTTCCTTATTGAACTCCTGCCAAGGCTTCATGAGAAAGGAAGATGGGTGAGGAAGAGGACAACGGGGGAAGAAATTCATTTGCCGAAAGAGAACAGAGAAGGGGGATCAATAGGATAAGAGGTTATTAGCTGAGAAATGCCACTTGAAGCATCGATCATCATTGTCATCGACTGCAGGGACGCGGACGCACACGGGGTCAAAGCGGCTTCCCGGTGAGCACTGAGGGGGAAATACAGCAGCGAGCGTTAGATGGAGGAGAAGAAAGGTTTACATAAACCCATCAAAACACACACACACACACACACACACACACACACACACGGCCCGGTGACAAGCCTCATATTATTATTCATTAAAAGTAGGAGAGCAGTGAAAATCTGGGCTGATACCAACACCCAAGTTTGGTTAATGCTAATATTTACCCATCTATTTATTTGTTCCCCCTTTTTCCCGGGATGGCAAATAAATAATAATAATGTGAGTGGATCCAATCAGACAGGATGATGAAACCACCTTTGTTGTTTCAGCTGGACGGGATAATGTTGTCCACAGACCGGCCGCCGCCATCGGTGGATCTCATCTTGTTTGCTCGTAGGCTGATGTAAGTGAACAAGGCAAATATCTGATTTAGATAAGTGGGTGCATGCATCCCGATTAAAAAGGGATATTTTAAAAATCAGTGCGTTTTTTTTTATCTTTGCTGCATCGGTGCATTTTTTTTGACTTTAAGAATAATAAAAAGCCTTGCATAAAATTTTTGGAAGCATTTCAGGAGATTCATAGTAAAGACTGTTAATCACCGATCAATCATCAATGCATGCAGGATGCATCTGCAGGATGCATGACTGAAATATAACTGGGAGACGTGTCGTTCTCAGTCGGACCCTCAATGATAATAACAATGGAAGTCTGTCACTGGCGAAACCGATACAATCAATGGATTTGATGGACACGTTGGAGTTTATTATTCTTGACCGATACTGCACCAATTGACCATTTTCTCCTGTATGTCAATAGTCAGTCAATATTCTAGAATCTCCATTAGTTTCTTGCGTTGCAAGTGTCAGCCTGGACTCAAATCTCCTGCAGCACACATGTTCTTTGGCAGTTGTGTCACATTCCTGCCTCTGCGTTTGGTGCAGGGGGATCCATAACTCATCCCATAAATGGAACTGGCATGTACAATAAAGTTTTGTGTAGGAGTTTTGGCACCATCCTCCGGGGGGGTTCGGCTCATCCATTCAATCACGAGCGAGGGAAAGTGTACTCAGGGTAGAAAAAAAGAAAGTGGGGAGATAAGGGGAACATGATGGCATGAAAATATTGCCGGCACATTTTCTTTTTACGTTCCTTAAATGAAAGAGCGCATTATATAAATGAAAGGAGCATGGAAGATAGTGATAAGAGGGATACAAGAGGGGAGCGTTTCCTGAGGATCATTAGAGAGAAGAAAGTGTGCGGGGATTCATTAGCATGAGGCATGAAGGGATTCTTGATAAATGGTCCTGAGGAGTTACCGAGAGAACAGCAGCTTTACAAGTGATGAAGGGAGATAGCTGATAGAAAATGTGTATTCTGTAGACAATTAAAACTTGTTTTTTTATTCACACACACACACACACACACACACAGTTAAAAAGACACAGCAGCCGAAGAGAGGTTCATCTCCAAGGCCCAGTCAATCCATCAGAGGAGGAAGTGTGCCATGGGACAGGGGCAGTGCCAGTCACCTTGGACACCGGGTGTAGGCTGGTTTCACGGCACACTGGACATTAATGCTCCTCCCTTGCTAGAGGTCAATAACTCTGCACACTCAATCAAACGCACGTGCACGTCGGCCGTGCACGCTCGTACACACACTCCGCACGGCCGTCGTCACTTCCACCTTTACACTCAGAGGCCGAGGCGACGGAGCGATCCGGATGGTCGGAGTAGCAAAATCACTTTTTAATAGGCAGCAGAGTGTTTCTGTACACAGTCCACAATCTAATCAGCATTGTTTCCCGACGCGCTGCGGCGGCGCTGCCTTCACTGTTGCTAAATATTGTGACCCACATTACTGCAGTGTAATCCATTCTTAGATTATGATGTGCACAGCCAGCCGAGCGGGCTGCTTTAATCAAAGCAAGTGATCCATTTCCTGCACCATCCGTCGGGTACGCCAGCAAATCATGCATCATCAATCCCCCCCCCCCAAAAAAAAAACAACCCAAAAAACAAGCCAATAAATGGTAAATGTAATGATGAAAGGACATAAACCACACATCCACCGGGGACTTGACTTCAATCGGAATCAAACTTTGATGTTGCTAAATAAATGAGTCATGAACGTGAATAAAATTATTTTTATCCAGTTGTTGAGAAGCTGCACAACAGATTCCATTAAACATGCAAACCACCACAGATAAAGTATCTGTATTATTGGTATATAATGTGATTGTTTTATTTCTTCATTGATTCATGACGTGACGCTCAGTGTCAGGCTGCAGCCGGTCGGGTGTCTCGTCCAAAACAGCGAGACATGTTCCTTATAGTTTTCCGATATTGAGTAAAGACTGTCTTTGTTCTCTTGTGCTCTCCAATAAAAGGCAGTCATCTATAAGCCCGGCCGGCCGGGTCCAGGAAGGATGCCATCCTGAGACAGATTATATGGTGCTAACTGGATCGGCATATAGTGGATGAGACCAGGGAGGAAAATAATAAAGAAAAGGGGCCTTTTATTGATCGTGTTCCTCTCAGACAGACTGTGTTTGTCATTGGGCTCCTCGGGTTTCTTGTTAGTGGTGCATTTATATCCATGTAGCACGGATATGCATTTATCTCGTTTCTTCTTATGTGACAAATGGGGTTACCCTTTCTGTATCGTCTCCTTTGTAAACAACGGCCGCGGGAATGCACTCATTGACAATAATACAGGGAAGGATGACTTGTGAGGACGTGTTTTATACACACAATAACATATAGTATGAATTATATACAATAAAAGTGTCGTTACGAGATATACACTCATCGCTAAGGATGCAGGATAGTGAGTCTCTCTGGTCACAGATGAACCTTATAATCCATATAATTGTTCAGTGTGTACAACAGCAGAAGTGGGTGAACATTAGCCTCCGGTTGGCTCCCCGTTCTTGTTGCTACGAGATGGGATGAGTAAATTCCAGGATTAATGACGGGTCTCGGCTATTTAAATCCACCCCCAGATGTTCACTGAAAGACGTATCGCTGACGTTTTATCTTCCGTTTTGGTGCGAAAGTCCAGCTTCTGAATTATTGTCCTGCAGAGGAGAGCGGAGGAGGCTCCCGAGGCTAGCTGGTGAACGGGAGAGACGATGGAGGTTCACCGGAGGTTGTCAGTCGGTTGTATTTCTGCAGAGCCACTCATGCATCCATGCTAACTGTACACACAATTCCAAGCAATTTGAACTGTAGTCTGCAAATGCTCGAACTTCATGTGGAAGTTTGCTCTCAGAGTTCTGACCTCGGCTGAGGCCGACAAGGTAGATCACCTGCATACGGAAACATTTGTTTCAATGCATCCACATATCGATATATTCTACAACTGACAAATGCTCCTCATTATTCATTCATTTATTTTTCTCATCTTTTAGCTCCTGAGAAATTAATTAAAAGTACATTGACATTTATATGAGACACGCTTCAGCTTTTAAGGTTGTTATATATGGCAAGAAAAGAAACAGCAAACAGGTTCTGGTGGCTGATGGGTTCGGTGAACACTTTGGACCTGACGGGCGACACATGATCGATTTCTGTTTGCAACCAAGACTTTCTCATTTGCGACATCGATTCGAGACCGTAGCAGCAACGGTGTTTTCCTCATATCCAACAAGCTGACGTTGGGAACTGTGACTGTGTTTATACTTGGAGGTCTTTACCAATAGAGTCCACAAGGGGCGCTGTGTCGTGTCGGTACATGGTTAGTGTTCAGGATGTTTTGGCCGGGAAACACAGAAGTAGTAGCATGAAAAGAACATTAAAGCAGGGTTAATGCTGACTGTGATGATGTTGCAACACTTTCGCTAAAGACTTTAGTTATTTTTCTATAATGCATCAATGCTACGCTAATGTCTGACTAGCTTTATCACACAAAAGAAAGCAGACAGTTCTACAGATCATGTTAGTAAAAGTGTTCACATTTCTCAGGGTTGGACGGGCCTCATGTACGTATACTGCATATTAAAAGAAAGTCATAATTCCTGCATTGACGTCTGTATTTTCTGTGTGCTTTAGTCTCCGTTTAAGACTGAATACAAAACATTGCTTTAAATTCGATAAATTATTTCCATCTGAAGTCGATGAAGTACTCCGGCAACTTCATTATGTGGATAATTTCATAAGCAAATCAAGTTTACTTTAATCACTAAGCCACTTGCTAAGAACAGGGACTTTGTCTCATTCCTTTGGTTTTGGCAAACATCACTCCCGTATCGACGCATTGCACAAACAAGTTGTCACTCAAGTCAGCAGTCACTGCTAATTAGATTGTCTCTGGCTTAATTTAATGTGTGGGACACATTATAGCCAGTAGAATTCAAATTATCCTCGGAGTGCTGCGAGGTGTTGAGCCCGGAGAGAAAACGTATTCAAACTATTCCTATAAAAAGGTCTGTTTACGGATTGATTCCCCGAGATCTCCGGTCTGATGGTGATTACCACGGACGAGGTGGACGGCAATCAACCAGAATAAAAATGAGCCTGTGTTACAAAAGCAGCTCTCTGAAAGGAGTCATACTGGGCCACAGTTTCCTACGTGGGGTATTCAGCAACATTCAAAGATAAAAGTCGGCCCCGGGTTTCTGCAGGAATTACCAACCCAAAAGATGAGCTCAATAATTCCTATGGAAACCAGGCGCTGAGTTTAACAAAGAAAACCGCTTTTCACTCTCCGGTGCAGAAATGCTTCTTGTTTGAACGTCATGCTGCTTCCACTTGTACCTGCAGGTCATGCACCGAGCTAAACCACCAATACGGGATTAATCTAACGTGAGGAATCAGGCTGCGATTCACCTCTGGTTGAACGAAAAAATCTATTTATACATGGAATTCTTTTAGGAAATACACACAAAACCAGTCAGGTAGTCTATAGGAGGAGAGGAAACACCACTCCTGTATTTAGATCTCTAAAAACCCTTTTGGACAAAAGTATCCATCAAGCAATTCAGCAGAAGTGTCGTTTGGCACTTTGAGTTCTTCCATAGGCATGCGAGGCTTTTCCTTTTATTTATTTTTGACACAGAAGGAAGACGGGTCAAGGTGTTCCATTAAATGGCAGCAATTTAGAAAAGTGGTTTGGAGCCCGGCTTTCTCACGGCCCGAATGGCAGGAAGAAGCTGCAGGGAGAGTCGTTCAGAGGGGGATACCTGTTCTGATGGGGGGGGGGTCACCTTCACCTGCAGCTCATCGTGAGGGATGCTGGGGTTCTGTTATTGGAACCATCCAGTATACCGGCCCAATACTGGAGGGAAACCAGAATATTGTGGTGATCCGTCAATACAGATTATATCTTGTGTAAAGAACAAACCAGCGTGTTACAGAAATAAAAGTCTTTCTTTCGGCGTCGTTGAACGGAAGGTTCCTGTCAAACTTCTGCCGTCTGGTCTCAAAGAATGTGGCGAGGAGAACGATTACGTGAGATCAGACTCTGTTTTTTCACCGCTTCTCCTTCTCCTCTGTGACGCTTGTGAAGCGTTTCTCTCGGCATTGATTACTTTTTTTTTTTTTTTTTCCGGGGGTTCGGCTCTTTGTGCCACGTTTTTTTTTTGCAAAAAAAAAAAAAAAATCCTCCCAGCAGGAAGACGATATACGCTTTCACAACAGGGAGAAAAACCCAGGATGAGAGGAGATTCGATATTGAAAATTTCGGCTGTTTCCCTATTTCATTTACAGCTCAAGCAGTCGAAGTACAAACGTGTGAAGAAAGCCAGCAGAGCAATCAGACACTTTTAAGCGTCACCTGCCTTGGGAGGGTCGAACCCGGACGTCCCTGCAGGAAGCCGAACCAATTCCAGATTGAACCTTAATGCAGACAAAAACCTTTATTGTGCTGCACCCTCGGTGTGCCGAGCTCGGCGCTCCCTAGACAGTTTTTTTTCCCCGGCAAAATATAATTAGAGCACTTGATGTTGTTGAGGCTGACCTTTGAGAGCTTCTGAGGACAGAGCAAGAGTGATTGTTATAGAACCCCGCGCCCACAGACAAACACTTTGAGAATGAAAAGAGAAAGCTTGGTTTGTAAATGTCATGATAGTCCCAACCAGATTGTTTACTTGTGTGATCTTAGAGGGCCGGAACCCTCGGCCATCCATCAATGCAATATCCTTCGTACGGAGCGGGGCTATTAATGAATCTTTGAGAGTGCACGGTCCAATTAATTGAGAGCTGTCAATAGAAACTGAATTAATCACTGCCCGTCCTGTATCACTGGAAGAGTGAAGATAAATCTAAGTGTATAAGTGGGATTATGGAAGCGCAGGTAATATCGAAATCAATACGAGAGGGAGAGAAAAAAATGCAACCAACAAAACAAAATAGTCTAATGTCCAGGCTTGCAATGCTCCTAGAAAATCCATTTAGGGACTTTGGGACACATAATAATTCAAAACTGTGGGGATTATTTGCTGCGTGCTGTTCTGGCTGACATATACAGTCCTGAGGCCTCGCATAGGTCAACATGGTTGTTTTTTTTAACTGCCATCTCGGGAGTGGGCTGAGGCCGGTGCAAATCTTATAAGGCCGTCCTTTTTACCCCGCCAAGAAAAAGGCTGGTGCCATTTACTGATAGCAGCTGCCAGTTGGAGGATAGACGGAGGAAAATACGCCTGAAAACACAGCGGGCGAGATAGCGATTGATACTCGACGTGGCTACGACGAGTCTGATGCCGAAGCGCCCCGAGGTAAATGAATGCAAAATAAGTACAGATTGGCCGCTTGAGTAATATCTCCATGACTGCACGGGCAGTGGATGAAATTGGGCAGTTTAATGATGGACTTTATAAACCCACCGACGGCAGCGTGTGCAGTTAATCACCGCTCTGAATTATTGCAGAGGTGGGGTTGTATGATAAATAGGATAAGCATAAGGTCTGCATGCATAAATGCGGTTTAAGTATGTATAGGTCCCGTGGATAAATGATGGCGCAGTAAATCGGGTGGAGGTGCTGTGTCATGCCGAGAGGCTGCAGACAGAGAGCGGCAGTGAATCCTCCTTCACAGTGGAGACACACCTATCTATCTGATTTAACAGGGGCTGACACAGAGAGGAGGAGGAGGCCTGGGGAAGCAAGTTTGGGGGGAAACTGCGTACTCATATAGCACAAAGGGAGTGAAGGTGGTGAGAGGTCGCAGATAGGCAGGGAAGATAAAGGGACGTTGAGTGAAAGAGTCTTTCTGTAAGATGTCCGAGTGTGTTCTCGCACGGGAGAGAGAGTCACTGAGGCGAAGGAGACATCGTCCTCTCCTCCCCGGTTCTCCCCGAGCCGACACATCTCCTCGCAGGAAAGGTCACCTCCCCTTCTCCGACTCTCACAACAAACTGTCAATCAAACGTGTCTCCATTAACATTCCTCTCTCTGGTGGACTGTGTCCGTTTCTTACACTGACACAGACAAATCCTGTTCCCTCATCACAGAGTATCAATTAACATAAATTGATTCGGCTGCAGTCGGGGAACCTTGAATTGCCATAAGCTGTTTAGTGTCAATAGACCTTTTTGGACGATGATGTGCTTCAAACTTCGGAGAACTTTGCGAAAAAGGTGCCGTGTTAATAAAACAGGACCGTCCATCGCCTGATATAATAACGGCTGCTGCTCTGGTTTCAAACTCTTCTGCAGAGAGATGAACAGAGGATGTTGTTGTGGTACTTTGGTTCTGTGCCCTCGGTGCTCCAGAAGCTGCTCAGGAAACACGATGTCAAGCTCAAACGTGAAAGAAAAAAAAAAGTAAGCGATCCTTATTTCCTGCAACATTTCCGACCTCCTCCAAAGCTTCGCTCTTACAACTCGTCCCAAGTGGACTGAAGTAACTCGCCGCCCTCGGTGAAAAGAACCGAGCCTGCAGCTGAAATACAAAGTAAAGTTTCACACATGTTGGCCTCCTGCACCGGCTGCCTCTCTGATCGGATCTAATAACACCAGGTCACCATGCAGTCAGTAACCACTCTGGATCCTTTGCCCTCCGCTGTGGATGGTTCAGGTCGGACAGCTCACCATGATGGAGGTAAACACTCTCTGGTAGCTCGTTCCCACTGACAGGACCGACCCCAGTCAGATCTATCTGGGCCTCCTGGTGTTGGTACCGTTGGACAGGAGCTGCAGGAATTAGCCGACGTTTTTAAACACTGAGTTTCCAGAATAAGGGCAACAATGACATAAGTGCAGATTACTCAGCCATCAGTCTAAATGTTCTACTTGTCTCTGGTTTAAATGTCCCTAATGTTCTTCCAAGCATGTGGAAACATAATTTATGCACAGGGTGAAAGCACATACTGAACCCTGCAAACATTTAACCGACCCAAGGGCACGGCACAACCTCTCACAGGAACTATACAATGGAGTCTGACTTATTAAACGTCAGGGCTTCAAAATAAAAGTCCCTTTGAATGAATGCATGTCATGTTAAATCTGGGCGTCACTGGATGAACTTTGCTAACTAAAAAGAAACAGAAGAAAACTGCAGTGACCTTACATTTTTTTTAAAAAGTACCGCTTGCTAACTTCATCATCGGATTGTTCTGAAAGCTTATTTAACAATCCTTGTTAGCTTGGAGCTAAAGAACATTTAATTCCAACCATCCAGACTACATATTGCATCTCTCAGGTTACAGCCAGCCGGTATCGATCCTCCCTCCTCCAGCTTCAGCCGTTAGCAGCCCTCATTCACAGAGCCTCGGATCGGCTCACTCCTCGTGGGGACGTTTCCCTCACAATCACGTCCAAACAAAGTTCTTCCGAGTGATCTTGACGTCCTCAGATGGACGTGAGTAGATGGAGATTCTAGTGTTGTTACACCTGCAGCCAGCAGGAGACATCGGCATGCTTCACCGTGCTCCTACCGAACACGTCTTCACATAACAGCCGCAGACGGTGAGGCAGCGGAGGCAGGCGGTGGCCAGGTGACGTGAATAAGTGATGGAGGGCAGTTTAGGGGCAGCGGAGGAGAGAAGAACTCCCCTTGATGTGGACTTTGCAGACCAAAGAAGATGAGTACAGCTACCGTGATGTGATGTTGGTGGATGTCAGGTGTTTTTATTCAATTGAAACTCACGATTTCATGCACAACCCTTTTTCAACGAGATAGCTTTTTTGCCATCCGAGCCAGGTTCCACCCACCGTCACAGGCCGTCCCCCCCCCCGATGAATCAGGCGTGGAGCCGCCTGTTCATTCACTAACAAAGTCACCTTGGACTCCGACGTGAAATCTATGAAAGTCTGGCATTTTGTTTACAGTAATACAAAAAGGTTCCACAGGGTGTTTGAATCATTCAGTTGACCCAAATTAAACGACCAGACTTGAGCTTCTTTTAAATGTATTATTCAGTTTCTTAGAATGATAAATCCTCTCAATCTATTTCTCAGAATCAGAAACAATTAGCTCAACAAGATTCTCCGAAGAATGAGAGGGTGAATAAGTTAATACGTTGTAGACTTCAGTTTACTTGAGAATAATAAAAGCATTGTTTGTTCTTGAGTGGTTGTTCTGGGCCATCAAGGCCTTTAAATCCTGTACATAAAGCAAAGTATATATACTTAATACAGTATACATTAGGTGAAGATATGTCAAACAAATATCCTTATGGTAATTTACTCCTGGCTGATATCTGAGTGGATCCTTAATTCCATGAATAATAATGACAGTTCGAAGAAACACCAAGAAATTGTTGTAAATGTGAGAACAAACTGTGTCAATGACAGATGCTCTGCAGCAGCGTAGTAATCACAGCCAGTGTCTCTATACGGGGACGAAGTCTATGAAGAAGGAGACTTTCAGAGCTAAAATAACCCTGATATCCTCTCACCTCAAACATGAGGTTATTGTTACCATGACAGCGAAGGCTCCATAACCCCGAGGAAGGAGGAACATCGCATCCCGGAGCCTCCACGATAATTATTCCAAGTTATAAGCATTCAGCGTCCACACGCGGTCGGTGAAAGTGTGTTCACGTGCCTGCATGAGTGAAGGAGCTGATTTGGCCTGTCAACCTCCACCTTTCCCTCCCTCCTTGTCATCTCCTCAGGCGTGCAGGCGCCGGAGCGTGAAGGCGAGGCGCCGCTTTCCCTCCTCATTGTCGATGCCAGCCGTCCCCTCTGGTGTCCTGCAGGCACAGCGGCGGCCGACAGATGCCAGAGAGAGGGGGGGGGGACGGACGAAGACATCGAACTTAGAACAACAGAACGGGCGACAAATCCAGGAGGGGGGGGGG
>CAAKHC010011684.1:47037-63021 GCA_901007825.1 Macroramphosus scolopax
CTATTGAAAGTAGAACGTTAGGAAAGACAGTAGATCAGTTGCACACACACACACGCACACACACACACACACACACACACACACACACACACACACACACTGCAAAAGCACGGCACTTTGTGTTTGTTGCAGAATCCATCGATCTGATTGGAGAATTGGGCTGCACTTTCCAAAAAACTAGTAGCAACAGGAGACGACTGTGCACCGCTTTTTTTATTCATTTTCCCACAGAATTTCAATCCAAAGTGTAATTAAATCCAACTGAGCACACCGAGTGCATCCAAAGGCCCTCCGACACAGAACGTGGAGTTTTTCCTCCTGCCGAGTTCGACTACGGAGAACAACAGAGATTTAAATGTTTATGAACATAATGGTGCACCGCCGAAACGTAATTAGCCTGAATTCTGTAAGTGGGATTCAATCTGCAGATTGTGTTAAAACGTGTCCTCGTTCCGAATTGTTTGTTTTAAATATTCAAACCAGCCTCACGTCGCTGAACGAGTGTCCTCCACGATGTTTAGACCGGGCGGTCCTGCATTAGTCATGTCTCTGTCTTCCGGTTGCATCCCTAATGACTCCAGCTCGTTTATCTTTGCTCTTTTCTGGATGGGAAACAGGTTCTGAAAGTTTTATCACAGCGGCTTTATAGGACAAACTGTTGCAGTTGTTGCGGTAAAAACAATGCAGTCAATCAACACATACAATATGCACAAGCCATAATGTGCACGGACCGGTTGCCGGAGTGAAATGTTTTCATTGTTAACGTTTCATTTATATTTATTGAGGGAGTCGGTTTAAGGAGGCAGAGCGAGGCGGTGGTTGGGAATAACAAACCAGGCAGACTCGACGATCTGCGGCGTCACTCGGCTTCACAGATTCTGTAGTTAGAGCAGCATCATGGCTTCTATTTCTTAGAGGCTATTGCTAGTGGAGAGAAGAAAAAAAAAAAACAGCGCCACTGTGTGACGGCACCTGACAAAGGCCCGTATGTTCCTCAGAGGACTCAAGCTGGGAACACATAAAGTCCAACAAGAACCAGGGCAGGGAGACGTCGCTCTCAACAGGAGAGGGACCTCAATGGAGAAGACCGAATGTCCTCCCTCTGTGCACAGCAGCGGAGGGTTGAAGTACCCTGGTGGAGTGAGCCCCGACGCCCTCCGGAGGACCACGGCCCGAGGACGAAGATGCCAGTGAGAAAGCCTCGCACGGCTCGTGTGACGAATCGTGCGAGGACAGATGAAGGCCCTGAGGAGGAACGTCTCCGTGGCGCACAAACAGCCGTGAGGGGCGGAGCACAGCAGTGGTTCGTGCGGTGTACTGTAACTGGACAGGGCACGCAGCGGGGAGAGGAGATTAGACGAGGCCTCCTCCGAACATCTGCGAGGAGGAGGAGGGAAGATCCAAAGTTATTCTCCATCGGAGAGAGAGAAAGGCTTTTAGGCATAAGAAGCAGATCACGTTGAAACATATCCACACATGATAGAGCAGCGCAGGAACCAGAGTGAAACCTGGTCCAGAGGTTAAAATGGGATTGGTCACAAACCAGTGCCCAATCCCATTGAGGTGCCAAGGACCCGACACTGGCCGATGTTTCCACGAGCCCCTCAGAACAACTTTCATTAAACGTTGGCTAAACACTGATACTTCACCAAAACCCTTGTGACGGTCTGGAAGAACAGCAGCATAAGTTTTAACCGCACCGAGAGCCAAACTCCTGTCTACCAGCAGCTGGAAGGAAAGCATGCGGGGCGGGGGGGGGGACACGCAGCGGGTTCCTGGCTCTTGTCCACGCGCCGACATGAAAGGATGTCTGTTCGACTTTGCAGGAAGCCGCCGTCGATGCCTCACTTTACGCCGTGAATGTCGGGAGAAGCCAAACCTCTAAGCGATTCCCGTCCTGGGTCTTGATCCACTGATGTTGGATAATTTCGGATGACCCCGCCCACCTGGACGTTCCCATGGGGAAAGACCTAAAGTGTGCTCCCTCTTAACTGTTGGGAAACTCTTAATTAAGCTTTAAACTGTACAAGGGAAAGTACAAAGGTTGCTCATGCAACTTGTGCATATACGGAGGAAGTAAGTCTGATTTCTCATCAGGTCAATACGGTCGTTCTTATTAGTCCTTACAAACTCAGCGTTAGCAACAATGGCTGTAGCGTAAACACCACAAAGGCAACTGAATCCGGAGTGATGTGCACGTCTGCAGACAATCGGCCTGCACACCTGCAACTCATCCACTCATGTGCAGACTGCAGCAGCTTCATGAGTGGATGAGTTGCAGGTGTGCAGGTTGATTGTCTGCAGACGTGAATCAGGGCGCCGCACCCGGACAAACAAACCCCACAGACGGATGATACACGTGTAATATGGAGTTAATTCATGCAGATGATTGGACATGTCCTGTCATGCCTGGGGAGCTGCCACCGCCCGGGTGAGACTGTCCGGTCCTCCTGGCAGCTAGCAGCCGGGCCTCCGATATGATTGTCTCGTCAACATATATTGTCATCCCGAGGGGGGAAATCATCATCTTGCCAAGACGTTACTTTACCACCGACTCTAATGTCTCAGTAATGTCTCGGCGTATGATATAACTCCTTTGGGAAGGTAAACTCTGATCCCAGAGATGAAATATCATAATTGTTGCTGGCACATTAGTTTGTCTGAAGGTGAAGTTACGGTTCACGCTTTTATTGGACATTAAAACAGCCCTGCAGCTCTGAACTTTGCGGCGGGGGAGTGATGGACGTGATTTAAATGAGCAAGCATGCACATGCATCACCACATCCCGATACAAATCAATAAACATATATAAATGAAAATAACTCCCGAGCTGATGGGGGACGATGGGCATCATTGGAATGAGCAGCACGTACGCACAGCACATACCAATAGAAATCAATAAACATACATATAAATGGAAATAACTTCACAGTTGAACTCACAAAAGTATGCGAGCCTGAACTCGCTGAACTCTGAGGAAGGAACAAGAAAAAGTATTCACAGCCGTGAGGTAACATTTAGGACATCACCTCCATACCGGCCGCAGGCTGTGCTACTTATATTTTATATCTTTAGTAACATGTTTGTTGTTTAGTAAGTTCTCCCTCGTTAGGACGACCGTTCATTAGGAGATAGATGTAAGACAACAAGCCTCTCGTCAAGGCTGCACCGGTAGAGCTGCAGAACCAATGTTACTAGAGGCATTGTTGAACATGCACCTGCATGCTCAGCAAACCCTCCCTGAATAAATAAAGCTTAAAATAGAGACGGGGGGGGGGGAAGACATGTGATGAAGGTCATGAGACAGATTCCATGATCTTGCAAGTTCAAATTATGCACCCCGAGCCTGCTGAGACACCGAGGCAGCCCATTAAATAGAATTTAATATAAAGAAAGAAACAGTATTTCAGGGGCACAAGCCAAGGCTTTGGCACGGAGAAATCACATTTCACAGGGAGCTGTGCAACTTTGTCAGGTAAACGTGACTGTTAGGGACAAGCGAAGATTGATGGGATCTTTTTTCCCCTTGGCTCAGCAGTCTTTGATTTTCACAGCACAAGGGAGGAAGAAGGGTAGAGGCAGCGGAGGTAGAATGATAGATAGAAATTCATGTCATTTATATCCCTAGGTCAGTCTATCACACAACTTAGAGGGATGGAGGGAGAAAGATGGTGAGACACGGCAACATGTTCTCGCCCCCCCGACGTTATCAAACGCCGGCGCTGCCGGGCCCGTCCGGCCACCTTCCTCCCCTATGCAGACTTTCTTTGCTATAAATCACCATCTGATTTCCTCCTTCGGAACGAAAGCCTGGTGTGTCTCACATTGGAGTGGATGGGTTTATATCAGTTAGCTGAAAGCCTGCAGCGTCACGTACAGACAGACACCGGAAATCTGCCTTTTGCTTTAGCATCCGATGCAAAGCGAGACGGAGTATCAGCATGACACGAAGTGGGATGGGAACGAGCTGCACGTGGATGCAGTACTGGAGAGTCTGAGGTACCTATGAGAGACGTCTATGGAAGTCAATGCTTCTCTTTGCACTGAGCAAAGGGTCTCCATGACAGGTCGAATACATGATTTACAAAAAAAAACCACGGGGATACGGCCGCCGTTGGAGAGCATCAGTGGTTATTGCACGACATTAAACTTGATGTTGGCTTTCACCATGAAACTTTTACTGGCGTCTCTGCCATATGGTGGCAGTTTCCTCGCTGGCCTTTTGTCTGCTATATAGCGCGCGTGCAGTGATTCCGTGGACGGAGGCGTTAGTTCGCAATCTGTTTTCAGGGTCGTTATATCCGACCACTGTGATTCCTTACTTTTGTCACGCAGAGGAAAACATGTCTTCAGCGACAGTGGATGACCACCGCACCACCCTGGAGGTGTGAATGACTAACTGGGTTAAATGTCTGCGTCTCCCCACCAGCCAGTCGGTCACAGCTGAATCAGGCTGCTGGGTGTGAGGCCAACAGAGACTTTCATAGACGTAATACATCATTAAAGAGATTGGTGATTGGTAAACGAGGGACAGGTGAGACTAATCAGGGCGGTGTGAAAAAGTAAAGGTGGGAAATTCACAAGACAGGAAGTGAAGTATCTGGAACCAGAGCAGAGGGGAGTTTCAAAATAAAACAGGAAATGTGAGACAAAAACTACAAGACATTTTTATCTGCGTTTCTTCCCCTGACTTTCTCTGTTTACATCTGATATTGTCTTTCCCCTCCAACAAAAGCTCAGCTTCCTCTCCCCCTCCCACATACGCAGACTTTGTTTCCTAAATGCTGCTAGCGTACACCGTACTCCCCTCCTCACCGCCGCCTGTTTATCCCATTCACTAAACAAACGTCAAACGCCTTTCTATTAATCGTCCGTTTCCCTCTGCGATTTGTTCACACAGATTTGCGGTTCGGAATGAAAACACTCAGGTTCCTATTTACACAGGCGGACAATTACCAAATTATGCCACAACATTACAGCAGCATGTTAAATGACCTGTCATCTGTGTCTGCGCTGCCAAATCCAATAGTTCCAAAGCCATGCTAATTTTATGTAAGCCCATCAATTGGATCCTACTGAGGGGAGAAAACCCACGAGCTGCTTCCTGCGCGTGCTCGTCCACAAGACGCGTTACTCATCTGGGTGTTCATCCGCAGACTGTGGGCATCAAGCATTCCCCATAAGTGAGCAGTTGGTTCATATGCAAATGCGCCTTCTAATCCTCTATTATTCTGTATTTGCATGCTGTTCTGAAAATGTCTCCCCCCCCCCTCCAACCCCCCCACCTGCCTTTCATCATACAAAACAAAGGTGTTTACACGACTCAGTGCAGCAACTGCTGCAAGATATTTGAGGCACTGCAGAGATGCAAATTAGACACCAGTAGAATTCTGTAGCCAGTAATCCATTTTCTATGCATATTCACGCCGTTCCTTTTTTTTTTTTTTTTTGCTTTAATAAATCTGAATAAATGTCAAGACATGATAAGGCCTCGGCAAACTCATGCGATTGCTTTGAGAGCGTAAAATGTCAACGCAAAAAAACCCCCACATCAAACCAATAAATTAGTAAGTAGGACATTATTGACATGATTAACCCCACATATGATTTGTGTCAAAGCTTGTGTGTCAACATATTTACTTCTTCTGACCTTATTTACACATTTTCTTGCAACCTTTTATATTTATTGACCTATTATTGTCCAAGCAAGCCCCCAACAACATCTAGTGACAAATGTCCTTATTTATGACGAAGGACATTGCAGAATATGAACATATCACAGTCTCCCTTTGAGTTATGGATATTATAGACCAGTCTGAGTGGAACCAACACCACTGACGAGGGAGACAAACACACCAGATCAAAGCATACGGGGCGATCTACTTCTGTCTTTGCACACCGCTGCAATTATATGTATTATGGAACAAATTCAGTATCACTAACCATTGAACTCAAAATTTTTCAGACAAAGATAATTGGAATGAGGAAGATTTATGTCGGCCTGCTGGTTAGAAAAGGTTACCGACCGCAAGAGACGATTTCTCCAGTTTCTATCAGTATGTGGGAAACAGTGCGGAGGGTAATATGTCACCGGGATCACAAGGTCCATTAACCGTTGGGCGTGCGTTCTATTATTTATCTCCGGCACAACTCGCGCACATATGTCTGCCAGTTAGGGCTTTGCTGACAAATGCTCTCCTAATTAGAGTAATATGATGATTGGCTGGACTAAATCAATTCTCCAGTTCTATTGGTGACACATTTGGAGTTTATGATGCATTTAATGGCCCCTCCACACTGTGTGTGTTTATTGTGTAGAACCCCCTCGGGGTCGCCGGATTAAAAACTCTGGAACCACTTTCGTTATTGAACCGTCTTCTCTTTTTATCACCGGAATAATGACTGTGATGGTGGAAACAGTGGTTTGGTTTTGTTCTCAGACGGGGGAAACTGTTGCTGTTTGTGTTCTCGTGTCCCCCTCAGCAGGTGTTGTGTTCAGAGCTACAGCTGAAAGGAGAACACTTGACAGGAGAGGGGAAAAAAAAACCCTCGCTCGATTTATCATCCTTCTTGTTCCCGCTCGTCTGCCTGGATTGAGGAAGGGGACGGGGTAACAAGGGGGGTATCTGGGATATCTGTTTAACATCCTAATTGGAAGTGACAGGCACGGTGACGCGTTCAAGCCCTGCAGGTGAGATCAAAGACTCGGAGCTCCGTGAGACAAGCGGTATGGATCGGTACCAAACCGATCTCCTCTCGCCTCGGCTAATTAACACCTGGCTGCTGCTAATTAGCTAAATCCTCTGGCATTCCGGAAACAAAATTCCAGGCACAAGAAAACACTGTATAAAATGTACAACTTGGTGTTGGACCTCGGATGTCCCACGAGCCCCGCCTGTCTGTTTGAGCAAATGTAAGAACAGGTGTTGGACTCCCACCGCTGCGCCGCGCCGAGCGGCTCAGGAAACGGAAGTTTGGGTGGTCAGGATTTCCAACCAAAGTGTTTTGTCTCGCTAATACTTCCATTGATGATTTATTTTGCACACACACACACAAAAAATAAGTACTCCAATCTCAGCTCCCCTTTCCGTCCCTTGATTGATGACTTTGTAAAGAAAAATATTTCTAATTTCCAAAAAGGGATTTGGCAAATGAGTTCAGCAAATTATTATAAGTTGTGTATTAAAAAGTGATTACCTGCATTGTTAACTTCAAAAACCAGAGTTTCTCCTCACAGACTGCATTCAATGGACTTTCTATTGAATGTCCATTAATAATTTGAAAGTTTCAATGATGTTGGAGAAGCCTGTTGCAACAGGAAAAGTGTCTCATTTGGTTGCCTTGGCAACACGGAATCGGTAATTATATAAGACGTGTACTAGCAGGGCACCGACACATTTTGGGGTTCGTCCTCGACTCTCAGATAGAAACATACAGAGAAGGTAATTGAATTGAAAACTACAACACATTATTTAATGACCTGCACTTTACCTCATTTAAAGTCAGGAGGGGAAAAAGAGAGGAAGGAAAATAAAAGACAGTAAACCAGGGATTTCCTATCAGGCTCGAATGGGTAATCCGAAAAAGAAACAGATGTCACGCTGCAACTGAAGACGTCACACGGAAACCCAGAAAACCACCAAAGTCCCAGCCGGTTCCTCTGAATAAGTCGCTCTCCTACCGAGTGTTGTTCGATCCGATGTTCACCCAAGTGGTGGAAATCGACTTACATTTCATTTGGCATGTCTATAAAAGCAGATGCTGTTAAAAGTCTTTGGTAACACTAACGCCTCAGGTAATGAGCAAGAGGACAGACGTTCTGTTGGCTGCTTACAGACGGTAATTAAGACACTGATCCTATAATTAAGCAGCGGCAGGTATCTTGTGCTTAGAATACATAATTTTTGCTTCCCAGCAGTGTATTTTTCTCCTTTTTTATTTGTCCACGTCTCTTGAGGGAGAAACTGATAACGGTATCGGAATGAGACACCGAGCGCAGGTTATCATCTCTGAGATGTTGAGATCTGTTGGGATGTTTCAGGACGACCTGGCTCCGTTTCAGGGGGCCTCCTCCTCCTCCTCCTCAAGTGCAGCTCTAGATTTTACTGTCGGGCTAATTCCCCCCCCTATCAAATATTTCGTATTAACATCCTTGGAGCGGGTGCAGGGCCAGAACTTCATGCATCACGCTTCAGCTTAGTGGGAGCGTAAAATATGACGTAGTTCTGGAAAATGTCTCAGTGGCAGATGAAAGAAGAAGGAAATCAATATTTTAAAGATAATTGGAGTTTTGGATGAATCAAATCATGTTATGTACGTAACATTTCCTAAGTAGAAACACACTGGGAGGGTGCAGACCTTCGTCACCACCCTTCTATTATGTTCAACTCCTCCACCAGCTATATGGTCTATAGGTGACTGTCTTCTGTGGAAAGTTGTTGAGGTTGTTTTGAATCACTGGAGATGCAGTGACGGCTGTTACAGTAAGTCTCCATCGGGAGTTCCCCCTCCAGGACGGCTTAGTTGCATAATCCCGCCAGACGAGAGCTTGGAGAGCCTCTGCCAAAGCCAATGCAAAAAAAAAGGCTATTTTTCGATATTTTTAACGGATCTTCCCCCAAATTAAATGAGTTCTTCGTTGGCCCGTTACCTCCTTCAAGTTCAGGGGAAATTGGCTGGTTAGTTTATTTCTTTGTAAACTCATACCAGTCATTATTATAAACGTAGTCTATCTAAGATATATTTGGTTTCATCGCATCAGTAAATGTAGAAATGCACGGATGGTTCAGAAACTCCATCTGCAGAAAATAAGAGTGTCGTTCTGATACATTTGCAATCTGTGCAGTAAACAAAAACTACAACAAACGCATAATGAGCGTATTACTCCGGGGAGTTCGACATATTAAGATATTAATTGCTTTGACTTCTACGTGCAGAGCTTTTGTGCGTTTTTACATCAGCCTGTCCAAAAACAGTTCCCCCCTCTGTTCCGGTGACGGTGTTCGGTTTGAGGTTCCTGCAGCTGCTTAAATGGTGAACTGATGAGAGACGAGTTCTTCTCGTTGCTCTCCAGAGGAATGATTCAGTTCTTTAGAAGTTCAGCAGCCTTGATGCAAACAAGAGCTTTACCAAAAATAACATGCCACAAACTTTCAAAGACAAAGTTTGTCTGTGTTTTCTTTCAATTGAAGAGGGAAGATCTACTTCAGTGAGAGTGGATCTGCTGCATTGAGCTCGTGCGTTTCTAGAGAAGCTTTTTTTTCTGATGAAAGACGCGAGGAAGAAGAGGAGCACTTTGGAGCTTTGTTGGCACAGACAGATTGAGGACGATAGGGGATTTGAATTCTTTTGTGCCCTTGGAAATGACCACAAATGTCTGAAGCCTGCGGAGGAGCCATCAGATTCACTCTATTGCTTCAGCTTAGTCGTTTTTTTTTTTATTTTTATTTAATTTTTAACCACATGTCGATGGAAATGGATCCCCACAATGGATGCTGAGTGTGTAGAATTTACACTTCAATGAAATCTGATCTATCTCACTTGCCGCTGAGGCTTAAATACTCCGGAGAAGAAAGCAGAACCCTTCAGCTTTAAAAGCCCAGTGACACACTTCCAGTCATCCGTCATAGGGAAAGATTAAATAAATTAATGACACATCATGTGCATGAACCACCTCCTTCCCTTCCTAGACATACAGTCCTTATGCAGACTCCACATCCAGGGAGTTGTTACAGTAGAGGAGGATGAAGAGTCTTTCTAAGCTCTTTAGAAGTCAATAGGTCGGCGGCTCTGCAGTGTCTTCATGGTGTTCTTTGATTTTTTTTTCCCCCCCCATCCGGCCATTAGACCCCCGCCAGCACAGTCCTTCTCCTGCAGAGTCCAATGTGACTTGATAAATATTGCCTATTATGCAGATAAATTAGCGGCCTGTTACTGCGTCGCACTATTCGGCTGGTGGCTGAGAGGAAGATGTCTGTCATTACGCTGCCTAAATGCCAATTTTCTAAGCCTATCTTGTCTTAACACGCACACACAAATATGAGCGCGGAAATGAAAAAAGCTCCGAGTAAATTAGATTGACCCTCAGGATTGCATGCAGCAGAGCAAGACTTTGAATCTGGCTATATGTATGGAGGAAATAAATCTGGAATGATTTGCGCTTTGTACGTGTTCATTATCAGACGCGCTCACGGGCTCGGAACACAGTGTTTCAGCTTGATTACTATTCAACGCCGAGCTACTGTTGTGAGGTTCATTCATCTTTTCTAAAGTTGGCTTATACCCAGCGCGTCTTTCTTTATTGCCCCTTTGAGAGAGAAAAAAAAAAGAGATTGTGCAATCCTGGCTGTGATAGAAATGAAACATACAGTAAATAGAACATAAATAAGGTTTTTCCTGTTTTTTAGTGGGGCGTTTTGCTGCTATTCAATATTCAGTGTTTATCACATTACGCTTTGGAATTCGTCACGTAGAGCTGCAAGACGTGCTGAGGGAGCAGGGAGGGGATAGATTTAAAGAAATAAATACCGACTAGATTCATAAGTTATTGTTATCGTTCTCTCTCTCAACCGCCAACAACCTGGTCGACGAGGAACCGGCAGCCAACAAAAAGTCTGTTTCCACTCTGCTCGGCGCCTCTTTGTCGAGCTGCACCCGTCGCCTTCCTCACTGGACTGCTGACTGCCTCCGGTCACGGCCGCTTTCCCTGCTCTTTCCTTCCTCGCCAAGTCGGGGCGTTCATGCACTCTGTTTGCCCCCTCCTGTCATCCGTCCGCTCTCGCCTTCCGTGCCGGTTTTAGTTCGGCTTGGTTCAGCTCTGCGCTCTCCGGGTCTACCTGGCGGTCCTCCGGAGGGAATGGAGTCAGGTCGCGGAGCCTTGGGGAGCGCCGCCTGGCGCCGCCTGGCCTCCGGTTTGTGTTGAGTCACCTGATTAGATTCACCACAGTGTCCCCTTAGGGATGCTCGGGGAAACACACACGGCCTCGGGTAAACACACACAGCTGGTCCTACCTGAACTGCAGGCCAGAGTGTAGCACTGCTCTCCAACTCCTCTACCCCCCTTCCTAGGATGCCCTTTTGCAATTCTCCCCTGGTGGCCTGCACGATGTTACTAGTCTTTTGCAGAGGGTAGTAGGCTGGACTCCCCAGCCAACATGAAGGTCTGTGTCTTCACAGGTCCTGCAGGGTTTGGTGTTTGCACCTTACACATCTGTTAATTTTGTGGCTACAAATGAAGCTGTTGGTGCATCGGAGGGCCACAGGTGCACAGTTTAGGACGATGCTTTTGCATGTGAGTGGGGTGTTTAAAACCGTCATGACATACCGTGCACAGGGAGAAGACCTTGATGGACACCTGGTTTAGGGTAATGCTAATGCTAAAAACGGTTAGGATTGCTATACACCTCTTGGTGCTTTAGTGGCGACTCATCCAAAGCTCTGTTTTCCTGGGCTTGTTTTGTTAGTTGTCGGGTTTGGACTAGATTAAAGGCTAAATATTCCTTTTTTTTAGCATATCAATGGATTACACTAAATGTCGCTGCTCTTACTTTGACCGGAGCCCAACAAATAACCGCTGATAAACACCGTTATTTCCTTTGATTCCAGGTTTCCTGATCAAACGGTGCCATGTGTGATTAGGCAGTTTTATCACATGAATAATTCCACTCTCAGTTACACAAAAAAGTCCATCAGAAGCCACATTAGCGAGTTTTTAAAAGTTTAATGAGAGTGAATCACACGTATCTCTGGACAGTGGAAATGCTAAAGGATACATCTGATATCTGAATACAAATATGGGACAGATCCCTTATTGAATTCCCAGACTTAAGACCGGAATGACCCTTTGAATTTTTAGCTTTAAAATATTCAACCCTCTCCGAGGGGCTTCGGGGAAATAAGTTTGATACCAAGGTCATGCATCTATTAAGTCTATTAAACTTGGAGTGTGTCCACTCGTCTCCTTTTGTGATGTACTTTTCCTCTTTTGTGCCATTAACTTTCATTATTATGTAATAATGCAAGTCAAACTTTTAACAAACAGACTTATAGAAGACAATATAGAAGATAGATTAACAGCACACACACACACACACACACACACACACACACACTTGCTATTTATATTCCTGCTCCTGAGCCGTGCTGCCTGCCCTCTTCCTCGACGTCTAACCAGCACGGAAGTCCATTTTCATAACAGCAGTCGATGATATAAGAAACAGTTTCATAACCTAAGGAGGCTCTAAAGTGATCTTATACATCGCGTATTGAGAACATGATTAATTTGTGTATCGATGCATCGAGCTGCATTGAATCTTTTTACAACAAGGTAAACGGCTGAAGAGTCGTTTGTTGCTTTAATGATTTGGAATCGCCTTCAGTTTATTACCGTCTCGCCTCGAGCACGGAGTTCAATCGCATTTATCGTGCAATAAAAACAACCTGGGTTACGTTTAAGATTGAGGTACGACTGCTTTTATGTTTTTCCTTTGTCTTTATTCCTAAAACAAACACCTCTATTATTACCTCCCCTGCACACCGGTGCTGCTTTACATCCCGACACTGTGTCAAACAAAGCCAGGTGAGACGGTGAGAACAGGAAACCCATCATGACTCCACGCACTGTCGTTAAAAATGATTTATAGTGAGAGAGGTAAGACAGATACCTCGCAAACATACACTGTATAAAAGGAGTAAAACCAAATCTGAGTGACAAGCGGTGGCAGTTAGACAAATTCCTTTGCAAGTCGCTGCAGCGGGAGTCGAGAGGTGGCCGCTTTTGTCTTCTCAGCGTTTGTCAGATTTCATTTGAAACAGCAAACATGAGTAGAAATGAACGTCCACAGCGGTGACGCAACATAACAGAGAGTCGAGTCATCTATTGATAAAAGAAAAAAAACAACCTTCAATTGCTTGGAAGTGGCTTTTCTTGGAAGTGGCTGCAGTGAGATGAAGAAAAGTCCATCTGATCAGGAAACAGACTCTTAAATACAAGCTGAAAAACTCAGAAATTATGAGATGGGACAAAACAAACTAAAAACTAGTGTGTTCTCCTCCATGGAGGGTAACGACTGTGGTTGACTACCCAGACTGTGACAGGATGCTTTTGAAAGCCGGCGTTGTCCGAGGTCAAGACACTGTACATCCCCTATGTGATGGTACTGTAGGGAGGGGGGGGGGGGGGGGGGGGGGGGGGGGGAGGGGCTGCGTGGCTAACTTGTTTCTCTTACGCTCTGCTGCTAACCTCCTAGCGGAAATAAACATGTGTCTGGTTCAAGCTTCAGGAATTGCCCAGGATTCTCCGGTGACCTTGAAAGTGCATCTTTAAATGTCTGTCGCCCGGCAACCAGGCTCCGCTGTGATGTCGGGGAACGGACTGTTTTCACTCCCGACTCTTCAGTACTGACGCCTGGTCAGTGGCACGATTATGTACGGCTGTGTGGGATTATATGATGATACATGTCGTTCATTATATATGTCCATTATTTGCAAAATATTACATCATATAAAGAATAAAACATTATATTGGGAAACTGCATCAAAGCATGACAAAAGGGGAGGAAAATGGAGTGTAATATCAACTCTATTTTTAATGTTGGCTGCTCATTCCAGGTCAAGGGGAAGGCATGGTGCAGCCTGTAAAAGGAAAGTGCCAAAGGGAATGGGAAAAGGGCTCGCTGTGGCCTTACATGGACGACAACAATCGCGGGAGAAATGGCCAGACTGGGGCAGGATGCAGTGGAGAAGCCGGCGTAGGTTGTCTGAGGACGGGACGCTTTACAGCCCGAAGGAGCTCCGTGACTTTCAGTGGACGTGGGGTTAACACGGCTGTAGAAATCTTTTCCCCGATTGAAAACATAATATAATAGAGAGAGAGAGAGAGAGCAGGTGCAGAGCAGTGTCTCAAACCCATGGATTTTCCACTCCCTTCCAGTAGAGAGTTCTCAGCCCTGCATCACCATCACATTGCTTTAAAGGTCACTGGGAATCAGACACTGCATACTTACCAACCACCTGACCCGGCCAATCAACCACCAGCCAAGGGCCTTCTCACACCGGCTGAGATGAGGTGGGCTGTGTGCAATCACCTGAAATAGGCTGACCTCTCAGCCATGTCCGACAACCTTTCAGACAAGGTGCAGAATAACCTGCTACCTTTCAAAGCGCAGAGATTTGGTGTATTTTGATACTCTACGATGCCGCTTGCAATATCTTACTATACTTTTTTTGCGTGTTTAAGAACCACGATAAGGTATTTTCCTCCTAATCGTAGACACGGTTGGTTACCTGCCTTATGAATAAATACCGGATTGATGTTGTTGTTGATGTTCCTCCGGAGGGCGTGTGATCGCTGGAGGATAGAAGTAAAAGATAGCGAGGACCTCATGTCCTGGAAACAACTGAGTCGGACTGTGAGCAGACCTGTCATGTTCCTCCACGGAGGTGATGGCGTGATGTGTGCAGATGAAGTGACAGCAGGCTGCAGCAAACAGATCTCCTGCCTCTGTGACAGTGACGATCCTCCATCGCTGGGGTATTTCGGTTCACTCGGAGCGAGTCAGCTGCGGTTATCAAGTTATTTTTTTGAGTGTTTTGTATGTCAGCATTGTCTCACGAAAACTTTTTAAGTAAAACACAAACTTCTTTGTGATTCGTCTCCTCGCCTGTCGAGGTATTTTAGCAACTTAAACAGGATATTTCTGACATCACAGAGGTTCAATTCATCGTCACTATTGGCTGCTTGTAGTGCAACCGACGTCCGGTCTTCTCTGCGCCTCGTGCTCTTAGATTAACACTCTGGATTAATTCATCCTGAAATAAATCTGCTGCTTGTTCAATTAACATGGATAACAAGCAGCATCTGTGAATACTTCTACAGGGATCTCCATTCATTACGTGATCCAACTATACTTATACTATATAAGTCCAAACAGATGTTTCATGAAAAGCGAAATGAAGTTGGAGTGATAAATAGATCCGCTCATTGTGCTGTAACACAGTTTGTGTATATTCAGAGAACAGGAGCGAGGATGGAGGAGCCCCGGGGCCCACCGCTGGTGCTGGTGGTGCTGGAGTCGAAGCGGTATATGAAGATCCACTTATTGGATTAGTCTTCAGGAACATCTGGAATAACAGACGGGAATTGGTAAGAGGTGGGATTGACTTACATACCGAACTGAAGATGGTGAGGTGATGAGATGGTTTGAAGGACAACAACCGGAGCTTCACAGGCTCCGATAACGTGATGGGATTAAATCATATCAGAATCGTAAACCAAAGTGATTTCGACAGCGTGGGAATGAGGAAGTTACAAAGTAGGACTAACGGGATGTGGCAGGAATCCCCAGCAGAGGTGATAAGGAAGATCCTCCGTATTAAAGTTTCTCCAAGGCTTCATGAATAGGGAAATCAATTATCATCTTTTGCCCCGACTGCTAGTATCTGGTCGTCTCACCCGTGTAATCGTTTTAATGAGGAACCATGTGTCACCCGTCGCTCCGGCACACTCCCGTGAGTTGTGAACCGGATGTCAGAAAGTTGTGGATGGCTGCGTAAGTAACTGTCATTTATTTGAATCTGCCACTGTTCTAAAAGTGTGAAAGATCTTTAATAAAATATGGGAATCTCTCATGTTCTGACAGGATTATCTGTTCCTGTAATGTATTTGCAAGTCTTTTACAATCCGAGTCTCCGGGAACGGCTCCAAACACGGGATCAATCATTCACCCTGTAATGCAGTTTAATGGTATCTTCTGGTGGACCGGTTCCTTCCTGGTTAACTGACACATATTTCAAATGTAAAAACATATTCAACAAAGTTTATAACTCACATTGACAGACTTTGGAAAGAAAGCAGGTTAATGCAGGTTAAAGTTCCCCATCAGACAAACAGGACGCCACAGCTCCCATCTTTAGATGTTTATTTTTGATATCATCATCAAAATTTTTACAAAACATTTTTCTGACAATAATATACTCAAAGAAGAG
>CAAKHC010011686.1:3282-17653 GCA_901007825.1 Macroramphosus scolopax
TACAAACACACAGTGACCCAATGATGGCCCTTGAACCTTTGTGTGTGTGTGTGTGTGTGTGTGTGTGTGTGTGTGTGTGTGTGAGTGAGTGAGTGAGTGAGTGAGTGAGTGAGTGAGTGAGTGAGTGAGTGAGAGAGAGAGAGAGAGAGAGAGAGACTTCAGGTCTATAGTCAGTCTTGCATTAATTCTCATGTTATTTGTATTTTAAAATGCCTGCAGTGTTACACACATGTCGTAGTAGTTGGACACGCAGCAGCGAAACATGCAAAAGATCACAACAAGGTCCTTTCAAACAGAGGTAGCATCTCTCCACCTGTAACAGTCCTGGGGGAAGTAAAATACAGAAGTGGCCCACTATAAAAAAACCACTGAGCCCTCCTGTTGACAGTAAAGACAACTGGAACATTGATACAAAGATTGTAAATAAAATCGGGGCTGGTAGCTCTCCAGGCAGGACAGCGACATCACGCTGGGATTCTGTTCCACACTGATGTACTGAGCACTGCAAACCAGACTTGGCAGTCAGTGAAACAAGCTCAGAACAAAAGGAATCAGTCTGCCAGCGCCGTGCAGATCATCAGTGTTGATGTAGCAGATCAGGTGAGGTGGAGACACCTTAAATAAAACAGCAACTTTCCATTCAACATTCCCCCGTTAACGCGTTTCCACATGCGAGGCAACGAGCGATCTACAAAGACTGTTTTGAACCTTCAAGAGATGTTTACCTGGCAGGATGTGATCAGAGGCCACTTTCACGTCAAGCCAGAAGCAATTCACCCCGTCGCTTCTTTTAATGAGAGCTGCAGTGATTCAATAGAAAAAGGTGAATAAAGCAGCGGCGCGCAGCCGGAACACAGACTCTCATTCAACGTAGAATTGTGGAGTTCAACGTTGAGAGAATGTAAAGAGTCCATTAAGCCGTCCTTCAGTCACAGACACTGAACCCTGCAGCAACAATGGATCAGGATTTTCATGTAAAAAAAAAAAAAAAAGCCTAATTCTAATCTAATTGTGTTGATATGTCAGAGTACCGGAGGAAGTACCGCACTACTTGTAACAGTATTTGAAGGGAAATAGACGGCCGTCGGTCAGGTCAGTATTAAACTGACGCGAGGATCCCGCCGCTCACTTTTTCCTCATCTTAGCTTCTTCTTGTCTTCTTGCCGTTGCCATGACGTCCGTTCTGTAAATCCTGGTGCCAAGTTTGCAGAGTGTGAACGACAGAGACGCCATTCTCGCTATTTCAAGTCAGTGTGCCATCAAAATGACCTTGAAGCCGGTACTTTAATGTGAAATAATTACATTCTGCTGCTTCACAACTGATATTTTCTATCATATTCCTTGTGCAAAAGCATGCAAACGATTATCGATGACCTATGGACACACTGCGTCCTTTATATGAACATATCATAGTAGTAGTTGAATAGCATGTGTGTGTGTGTTGGGGGGACAGCTTTCGTTTTGTAAAACAAGCCCATCTCTTTTCTTTTCACCCCCCTTCATTCAATTTCTATAGGGCGCCCTCGCAGCTCACACAATGCAAATCACTCACGGTCCCTATTCATGCACTGATTAATATGCAAAGACAGCCAATCTTCATCAAACAGTCAGCAGAGAAGAAGAAAAAAATAACAGCCACAGTTGTTTGGAGCTCTCTGCACTTCTGATTCAGTGTGACGAGACACTGTAAGATGGCATGAATTTATGAATTATGTATCAGAATCAATTTCCGTACAGTCGCTAATACAACATTCATTCTCATTTCTAATAATGTTGTTGAGCTTCAGACGATGTGTTTTTTTTTTTATCTGCAGAGAGCTGCAGAAGCTACACGACATTATGACTATTTAATTAGTCAGAACTTTGACTTCCTCTTTTCCTCCCCGTCACTGTAACGCTAACAAGCTGCGGTGATTGCAGCTGAAAACATGTATGAAATGCGACACCGACACTTGGTGGGATCCGAAACAGACCTGGGTCGGACCCGGTAATACATTTGAAATTGACTTTACGAGAGGCATCTTGACAAGTACCATGTGTTGTTTTATTCATGACATCAGCCTCTTTTAAGATAGTTTATTTCTGCTTCTACTTTGCTGCATCCAGAGAGAGAGAGAGAGCAATTTTAAAGTTAAATAATAAGAAATGAGTCGTGTGAAATGACACAAAAGCAATCGTACATCCATTTGTTTTACAGCTGATCCCGTTGCAGGGTTGCGGGTGGAGGTGGAGCCAATCCCAGCTAACGTTGGGCGAAAGGCGGGGTTCAACCTGAACTCATCACCAGTTAATTACAGGTCCGACACATACAGACAGACAACCACTCACTCTTATGGACAATTTAGACTCTCAATATACCCTAACTGCATGTTATTGATGTGCGGGAGGAAACCGGAGTACCCGGAGGAAAGCGAAACAGGCATGAGACATACAACTCCACACAGAAAATCTCAGAATCTTCTCGCTGTGAGGCGACAGTGCTAACAACAAGCGATCGGAAATGGAACAAACTAGGTGAAGTGATATAAACTTCAGCAAGCAGCAGACAAATCAACTAAATATGCAATTATAACTTAAAAAGGAAGTAATTTTCTGATGCTGCCTTTTTGCTTTTAAAAATCCTTTGGCAGCGGAATCCAACAGAGATTTAATCTCATCATCTCCTTGCTGATGAGAATTCCTTAAACTCAAGATGTGATCTATTAGTAGGTAGAAATGTGCAAATGTCACTTTGAATACAGCATGAAATGTACTGCAACGACGGAGCAGAGTTCTGAGGGTCTGGAAGCCAGAAGTTTTATTTAGAGCTCAGGCTAAAAACGCCTTATAATTTTCCCTTGTTTGGCTGCTTTTTCCAGTTCCCCTCAGTCAAAAATAGCCCGTATTATTTTCATAGTGGCTTTGAACTCACCACAGTAGTTAAAGTCCCATATGTTAGCCATTTAGCTTTCCTCTCCCTCCAAATGCTACACTATGTCCTTCTTTTGGGGGGGTTGGGGGGAGTTCAGCTCTCCGCTCGACGTACCAAAACATTGTTTTTAGTTCCCGAGGTTCATTACATGACGGTCGAAATGTTTGTCTTCCATCTTTTGTCTTAAGATTCAAATCAGCTGCACTCAGCATCTTGAGTTTCTTAAAACTGCAGAAGAGGAACGGCGGGATCAGATCAGAAACTTACAGTGAACTCAAGTGATTTGTGTGTGTGGGTGGGTGAGGGGGGGCTCATGAAATACCATGGAGAGAGTCTGAAGATGCCAAAACACCACACATTGATTTATAACGCTGTGAGGACGCAGTTTACAAGTCTGGAAAGTTGTCACAAAGACAGTTATTTTATCTCGCGGAACATCTGAGCAATCCCGAGGTCAGCAGCGGAATCGACACATGTTCCCAGGGGACATGACAGCAAACACTGAGCCGGGTTGACCTTTCTTTCTCTGCCATGTGACCCCTGTGGATGTTGTTTATTACCAGTCATGACAGCGCGTGGTTGGGAGTGTTTTCGAGTCTGTTTTGGAGGCACGTTCTGTACAGGAACTGTTAAAGATAGAGTCACACAATTCGGCAGGTGTGTAGTTGAGACTGAAATGAATGCCGAGTTTGAAAATGGGCGTGGCCAGAGCAACGGCACCGGAGATACAAGGGTTAGGAATTATTGGTCCCTGACAAGTTACAGCCCCCTTGCTCAGATTGAAGTCGGGTGTTCGACTCATGAGTGCTTGTTTAATAATCTCGTGATACTGACGGATCGGAACATCATCATGTTGTCTGGCAAGTGTTCTGCATGTTTGGTTTATTCTACAGAGGTCTGTGTCAGGACAGCCATTGTGCCGAAAGCACTGGTCTCACAGAAGTGAATGAGGTGGATGTATTTTCTCAGGCGGTACTAATGTCTCTATTCAAACAGCCAAAGTGGGTGTCAAGACTGAAAGACTTCCAATGTCGGAACAATGCATGGGGTTAGCCACCAGTTAGAAATGCAATATGATGCAGGACGTCGAGTTTAAGTAACCCGTCCATGCTTCCGAGAGCCAACCAGATGTCGTTCATGTTACAAGGTAACAACCAGCGTGATCTTGGAATACTTCGGAATCCGTGCATAGCTTGAGATGGATTCAACTATTCTCACTGGATGACCTCTGCGTTCTCGCTGGCAGGACTCACTGCAACATAAACTGTGCATATAAAACACAGAGCTGACAGCACTGGACATGAAACAGAGAGGGTACGGTGCTCAGCCCCGCAGCGCCTGGCAACAGGCGATCAATAACTCTAATCGAAAATCAGATAATCCAAAATCATATTCAAGCATCAGCGGTCGTCCTGAATCACTCGTGAAGAAAACATCACGACAGGACCGGTGAGACGGACTAACTCGGTCCATCTGGTCGCAGGCGGACGAGGACAGAAAGGTCACTGTCTGTTTCCATCTCTGAAATCCTGCCGGATTGTTCTGTGGTTCCCATTCCGAGCTCGTTACCAGCTAAAGAATTGAATTATCACTGAACCGGAACAGGAACTGGAAATCAATATGTGTAATTAAATTGCTCAGCCTTCAAATTGTGTGATCCTGCCATTAGCTTTTTTAATATACCCGGGGCCTATCAAATAATGTGATCAATTTCTTTGACTTTCTTCGCCTACTGGAAACAGGGCAGAGCCGACGCACAGATGTCTAATTATCTCCCTCCTGGTTCCTCTCGTGTGCAGGGCGGTGAGTTCAGGGGGTGTTTGAATGTTTCAGCTATATAGAGGAAGGAGTGAGCACATCCTCAGCGTTCTTTGGACCACGCCGCCCCCCCGCCCCCTGAACGTGACAGTGAGTTCGAAATTAATGCAATAATAATCTATAAACTGACGTGTTTCACGATGACGAACTGTGTGATGGGATTCAAAACAGAGGTAATCTGCAAGTAGACACACAATCCAGACTCAGTTATTTGTTTTATTTACTGATTTAAGGCACTTTTAGAAAATAAATTTAAGTCAAACTATAACTTGGGCCGGTTGATGCCTATAGCCTCACCATAGGATCGCGATACAGAGAACACGATGCGTATCGCGATACAGAGAACACGATACATATCGCGATAGGGAGGCTACGATACACATCGCGATACAGCGGTTGTGATTCATATCACGATTTCAGAGGCTACGATATGATATGTTTTGCGAAACCAAGACCACGATACGATGCGTATCCCGATACGATGCGTATCCCGATACGATGCGTATCCCAATACGATGCCACTCATGAGTAAGCGGCCATGATAAGATACGGGAGAACCTTCGTGCTGTCAATTCAGACTGAAAGATATCTTAGAAGCAAAACCAAAGATTCAGTTCATAATCCCAGAGTTGAATAAATAAATAAATAAACCCTGAATAAATATGAAGTAAAAACAGCAGTTGATGGCGTATCAATCCATCATCATCTGCATGGATACATAACACAAGGAGCGCCACACAATATATATCACCGTCAATTATTGTCACCCGCTCTTCCCAGAACTCTACATGTAGAATATGTGGAATAAATCCTGGTGAAGCTGACAGCTGGGGTTCGAATTATCACTTTCACACATTGTAATAGGACATATGTCTAATAAATTATATTATTGTGCTTTTCTTCCTCTCTCCAAGGACCCCTGGGGGTCCTCAAACTCCACCACAGTCTGTAGAAAGAGAGGGCAGATTCCGGGAGGGAGGGAGGGGGGAGGATGTGGGAAGCGGGAGCGGTGGGTGGGTGGGGGTCGTTGGGGGGGAAATGAGTCCCCTCCCGCCCTATATAACCATGGAACCTCTGATTGGATCCCATTGTATACATTGAAGGACTATTCAGGCGTCTTCAATGGAAGACGAGTCTCCTCTCGAACCGCCGAGTAAGAAAACAAAGATCAGAATCAACCCGGGTTTAAATCTCAACATCATGTTGGAAACTTGTCCCAGAAAAAAAGAACAAAGTCATCCAGAAGCTGTGTGATCAGACTGATATCAGACCCAGTGACAGCCAGCCTCGGGATGCTGGACTGTTATTCTATCTAAATAAAAACGTCCTGAAACAAAGCGGAGCGACTCTCCATCCTCGGTGCGTCACGGCCGACCAGCACAGTCACAGCCGAGGTGGCGTTTACTTCAGGGGATATTTGATATCTTGTAACTTAAAACTAAGACACATAGGAGCCCATGAGAGCAAAATCTGCGTGCACGAGGGGACCACGAACGCGTCCCGCTGCATCACCAGTCCTAATCTCCGCCAGCATCCATCTAACCTTTACCCGCACAAAGCGACCAGCACATCAAGCAGGAGGCTCGTTTGTTTTATTATTTTGATCAAACAAGACAGAAAGCTTTAACAGGTTAGAGAATAAACCAGCTCTGAGATGACACACAGCTCTGCAGTGCGCGGAGACAAACATCCAAACATGCACCGACGCGAGCAGCAATGTGAAACTCTGGGAATATAATCTGAATAAAATGTGGCTCCCAGCGGGTGAAGTCTCACTTCTCAGAGAAACTTTTACTTCAACCGTGATGGAATTTTTGTCTTTTTTTTTCTTTGCGGAGCCCAGCACCTAACACACGACCCGGAGGCAGCGGCAGGGATGCCGCCAGCGGGACCCGGAGGATGCTGCCCCACACACCGCAGCCCACTCAGCCTTTCCTCCTTACACCATGAATAAAATAACACAGAACTTACCTGCACAGCCAATGACCACCAATCCCCAGATGATGTCCCGTATTTGAAGCATTGTAATGAGTCACAGATATTCTCCTGCAGGAGCGGACGCACTTTAAAAACCAGCGAGGTGTGGGAACAGATATCAGCCTTTCCAGGGACGACGACCGCTAACGGACGGAATTTTGGTCCTTGTCGCTTCCCGTGTTCGCTGCACAATGAGTGACAGGCGGCAGCCGTAGCACGCACCGACACACACACACACACACACACACAGACACAGGCTCACACACACACTCACACACATTCAAATGATACCAACGAGAATTACTCCGCCCGGTAGCCTCCCCCATACACACACACACATACACACACACGAGGGGGCGGGCTGAGGTGGATGCGGTGACAAAGTAGTCCGCGGAGCCGACACAGTAGACAGCAGATGGTCAACTAATTCGGATTATTGAGATTACAAACCAGCGCGCTTTGGTTTAGAAACACACGATGAACTGAGACATCCAGGACTAATTAGAAATGTGTTTATTAAAAAATAGTATTGCCGTTATTTCTGTAATAAACATCTTTCCTGTCATTGTGGCTGGAAAAAACACTGATTTGATTTTTAGATACTTTATATGCTTAGAAATGTATTATTTGGAGTTGATAAATTAAAAAGAATATATTTCAAACATGTTACTATTGCTCTTTTCTGCAATAACTCTTTATTATATCATTTAATTAGCATCCTTATTCAAGCATAGACTGTATAAAAGAAGTAGACGAACATTTCGGGGTCCAAAAAAGTGAAGGCAATTAAGAAGTACCTTGAACCTGAACCTCTTTCTAATTCCCAACAGGGGGCGACTCCATTGCTTCAGAACATAAACCATATAAATCTGAACTGTTCCTTCCACCGTGTGGAACTGAAGACAAATACTGGGTTTGCCTTATTGAACTGATGACGTCATTTTGGAATCAGAGGTTGCACGATTGTGATCGGTTAATGGAGCAGTGGCAGCGAGGTTCTGTCCGTCTCAATCACGATTGATCGTTCACTGCAGGATAACTAATAAATATTCACAGTTTGAATTGAGTCTGGGGAAAAGGTTGTTCCCTTTCTTTACGTACAGCTAAAAAACAGACGTCGTCGAATGCCTCGGCTACTACCAACATGTCACTTGGAGTAGCTGTCAATCATGACATCACTTCCCCTTTTTACAGCAACAAATAACTAAAACCTTCGTATAAACATCAGTGTGATAAGAACTGCCAAAATTGAGAGAAACCATCTTTTGTAAAATATCAATTCTCCTTGTAACTTATATGATATCTTAGTTTTAGTGTAAGTTAGCAGCCAGCCAACACGTTCTCGTTCCTCCTCGTCAAATAACGAAGCTCCCAGCTCGTCAAGTAGCTTTTTGTCGCCTCTCGCAGCCTTTGGCCTGTGTGAAACGACGAAGACTTTCGAATAACTCTGTTAGCCCATTTGTGTAAAGACGCACTCGTCAATGTATAGCAAGAAGCTGCTAACCCTGCGAGGACTCGAAGACACGCTTCACATCCACAGCTTGACATGTGCACTACCTCTGGAACTGTTTGAGTTACAGACGCGCCGGGACTGCTAATGTTTTGTTTCGGGCTGTTTTGCTTTGTGTTCTTTGCATATAACAGGAGAGAGGGCGAGTGGCCTTGGCGGGGGCCCTCAAGTGCCCTTCCACGTTCCTGTATGTGCTGATCAGGACACAGAAAATGATGCAAAGGCAGGCTGGAAAGGTTTTAAACATGCACATGTGCAAAAGCTCAGCAAATATTCAAGTGTCTCTCCAATAACTGGCCACAGCTGTAGTGATACTGTATCAGTAATGACATAGTAAAAATAGAAACGCTGTGTTGTCAGAATCACAAACCTTACAGCAAGAGAAAACAGTTGAGTGGCATTGAGAAAATAAGCCGATCCACAGGGGGGGGAGGAAGACGGCTTTACTTCAGGCTGCCTGATTCGGTTTGAGGTGATTAATATAAAAAAAAAACAAAAAAAAACAGATGGATTAAGAGAGCTGTCAGTGAAATAACAGGCATGCCTGCGAGAGAGACAAGAAGAAATCAAAGTCTTACTTGTGACATGCAAGAAGTGCTACACTGCAGCTGGGCAGAGGGACCTCATTTACATAGTACACAAATTAACTCTTTGCCCGGAGTTTCAGTGAGTCGACTGCGTGCTTACTAAGCAGAAAAAACTACAGTGAGAAGAAGCCTGACAGATGTCTTCCTGTTTATATGGAGATAATCCTGGGATGATGAACACTCAGATGAAGATATGGGATTGATTACTCATCATTGATAGTTATTACCACATCAGTATATATGATGCAAGTGTCTCCGGTAGTGTTTAATTGGCCATAAAACCCTGAATTATACCTCCTAAGAGCAACAACAAATCTCCTTACATTCCAAAGGTCCATCACTTTAATCACACTGCGTGATCTATGTGTGTTTGTGATGTTAGGAACCTCTGTCCCTGCCTGATATTTATATTAATTAAATAGTTTTTTGCATGCGAGTGGTGAAAATGAGCTGTATTGTTGTTCAAGTGACAGTCGCCATCTAGTGGCCGTAGAAGTTAAGACAACCTGAGAGCAGGAAATCAAACGTCCTCCCAACACTTGACTTTGACGTGCTCCATCCCCGGTGCCTGCGGGGCCTGGAGAGGACTATGTTGACATGACAAAAACTTAAAACAATAGAAAGATAATACACTGCTAAAATAGCCAATAAAACAGATGAAATACAAGTAAAGTGTAAAAAAAAAAGATTCATGTGTTTAGTTGGGATGTACTAAAATATCATTGCATGCACATTATAGTGAAATACCAGTACAATGATTAACCTGTCAGTGTGTGTGTTCATGATATGGAGATGGAGTGTGTGCATGGTAGAAACACAAGTCCTCGATGCTGGAGAGAGTGTTTGGTTCTTTATGTGTGTGCAGCAGCAGTTCTTAGTAGAGTCTGAAGAGGGATGATGGACACTTCACTTTCTCTGATTGCCTTGTACCTCAAGCAGATGATATACCTGTGTGTTGTTGCGTCTCTGATGATGATGCTAGCCTTCGTCCTGACCCGTCGAGGTCAACCTCCGATGATTTGGTGTTTCCACGCCGCAGCTGTGCGGCTGACGGAAAACACGATTGTCCACTTACCGCCGTAAAAAGCTCTCATGAGAACATTAAACCGCGATCTTTCACCTCATCATGTGTTTCCGTGCCCTTAACCAAAAGTGCTGACACTTCATGGAGTGTCATCATGTTGCCACGGTGATTTGTAACGGCGGTGCGAAAGGACAAATCACTTACATGGTTGTTTGTGTAGGAGGACAGGCTATAACTCACCAGTCCACCAGATGCCCTTGAACACCTGCAGCTCATCCGGCGGTCAGACAGACCTCCATGTAGGTTGCCAACTGTTCCTCATCATCACATTAGTGTCTGTGCGCCGGTATCAAATGAGCGTGACTCCTTGCAGTCTCTGTCAACAGTAGACGTCCAGAGAACGGCTGCACGAGGCTGCAAGCAACACGTAAACAGAAGAAAAGGAACAGAATGTAATGAATCATGTTACAAGTGTTTTCGTTATAATGATGCATCATTTCCAAACAATGTGACAGTTGGTTCTTTATGTCCCACGAGTTGGAGGAAGAAGCCAGACAGTCTCACGTACACCAGCACCTTGTTAACCAGCGTCCCCACTTGACATTTTGCAAATATTCTTCTTTTAAAAAATATTTCGAAAAAGGGAGATTTATGCAAAAGACAACTGAAAGCAGCACCTGAACACACAGGACTCACCGGACAAACTCTACATGATGGATGGGAGGAAGTGATGCAATTCATGGTGTTGTTCATTCCAGCACACTCGCCCAGAGTGGAGGGGGGTGGGGGGCCCGGGGGGGGTCGTCCCGCAGCGGCGGCTTGTCAACAGGCTGTCATGGAGGCTGAATACGAGTCAGCCACTGCACTTCAAAACAAGCCTCATCCATGCCCATCCACACCCCCTTCTTCTTCTTCTCGTTCCACTTCACCAAGCGGCTGCCACTCCGCTGGTCTGACGCGCCCTCTATTATGTCGGCGTCGGGGCCGAGACGCAGACACGCCGCGAAATGTCCATCAAGGTGCTGATCTAAGTCGACAAGGGTGTCCGGGTTATCTGCAAGGGAAAGACATCGCGATTGCAGTTTCCTGGTGTCACATTGAGAGGATCCTCCTCAGGTGTTGTAATGTGTCAGTCTGCATGTCAGTGTATCTCCTGGTTAACCTGCGACCTTACAGTCAGAGTGTTAAACCATCTCATCCCCTTTGTTTCTCATGTTCGTCCTGAACGTTCGCTGCCTTTAGACAAAATATCTATACGTAACAAAAAGTCCTGCATGCACACAAGTGATTTTGTTGTTGTTTCTAGAAAGAATAATCCTAACCCATAAGAAAGAAGAAAACCCTTATTGCCGTGTTCAGAGAGCTCAACACAAACCTGACAGTTGTGATATAAACCGTTAAGAAGTTGAGCAAGTGAAAGTTTTTAAAACAGAATATCTGATCCGTCCGTTTAGATGACGGGAAGCTTAATTTTGGATTTATTTCCTCTTATTTCTTCCTGTTTAATCAAAAAATTACCAATCATTGGATTTGGGTCTCTTTTACCGGACGGTGTTGACGTTGCCTTTGCTGCCCCATCATGTATTTATAGTAAAATAACTGTTGCACTCACTTCCACTTCCACTTCGAGCTCCAAATGAAGAATCGAATCTGCTTGTGAATCATTCTGTTCATCTGCAGTCGCCTGACCTTCCCCAGCTCTTGTCTTGTCAGACTTTGTGGTTGTAATGTCGCGTTTTGTTCAAATCTAAAGACACTGAGACACACAAAAAAAAAAAGGTGTGAAGAATTTGTCTTCAAACCTGCGATTTGCTTGTTTCCCTGCTTCTGCAGCGTCTCCAGGTGAGAACGTGGATGTTACCATGTGACGACGGCATTCTCAATGTCATCAGAGTGTTAGCACAGCCACTGGAAATAATAGCCTGTCGTCCTTCCTATAAACAAGTAGGAAAACATTATGATGAAGGCTCGCCACACAGCTCCGATGTTTCATGTGACATTACGACGCCAAACTTCCAAAGGACGTTCGTCAAATCCGTCCCCGTAATGACGGCTTCCCCTCTTGGATCCGTTCTGCTGTCGCCGGTGGACGAAAGTGGTCAAAGTCATCATTAAAGTATTTAATGACAGCCCTCAGGAAACCGTTATCATCTGAGGAATGATTCATTTTCAAATCAATCCGTTCCTTCAACTCCTTATTACATTCATTATGGTGATAGGTGGCACGGGGAGACGGCCCGGAGGAGGAAGCTGCTCCGACCTGATGAGATATGGAATAAGCCCTTTGCAAACACTTAAGGGCTCCTGGTGCAACGTCCGGCCTCCAGGAACGAGTTGCCAACATTTGTTTTTATGTCTCCCTCTGTTGTTCTCTGTAGGATTAAATCTGTTTGTTTTACGATCAATAATTGTCCATCGACTTTAATCACCTCTCTATTAAAGGAGTAATACTAAACCTTGAGATGCTCCTGTGCTAAACGCTGGCCGTCCTCATGTCGTCCAGGTCAGGTTGACGTCTCGGTTTGGACTCGTCACGCCGCATCCCAGCTCCCACCGAACAGGACAAGAGTGTGTGGCTGGTCCGTCTACAACTAAAGAGAAGATAACGTGATCACAACCTCTCAATAACCATCTCTCGGGATTGAAAATGTTTGACAGTATCTACTCTCCTACCAAGAGAAGCGACCGGAGAGTCGTACACGCCAGACGTAGACGCCATCTAGTGGCCGTAGTAATTATGACCGAGGGCAAAGAAGGAATGTGTCAATGTGGATCCCACAAACTCAGACTTAAGTGTGGATGATCTGTTTTATCCGTGTCCCTGCAGCGTTGGTGGTCATTGCAGCCGGTGACAGATGTTCCTAACCAGGTGTTTTGGTGCCTCAAAGAATACGCCCATACATAACTGTGTGGTTGTTTAGGTCGGAGGACCTTCTCCTGCAGGAGGTATTTCCATGGCTGATTTAAAGAACCCAGCAGAAATGTCTCCCACCTTCTCCCGCCCACCTTGTCTTCCTCTCGAGTCCTCTCTTCCCTCCTCACACATTACAAACCCTCCTCCAAATTCTCCTCCCCTGTTTCACAGTGGACTCCACTTCCATGCGTCCCCCTTTCTCCTTCCACCTCTGTGTGGCGTCTCTTCCTCCCCCACCGGCCCCCCACCTCTCCTCGCTGCTCATCACCTCTGCTGCACTGCACTTCAATCAGCTGCTCTGTGAGCTCTTATCACCGGTTTCCCTTGAAAAGTCTCTCAACATTCCACTCGGTGGTACAATCAGAGATCTGACCACTTCATGAAGCCCCGCCCACCCGTCAGCAGTTCCCTTCAACTTTAATTTTGAAAAGCTTCTTGTAAGAGATACTTGAGCCGTTCAAGAAGACACTTCATGCACCAGCGGCCCAAAAGGAGTCGGTGGAACTAAATACAAGTCGTATAAGTATGGAAAACATCACTGGACAAGAGCAGGACTGTGATCACCGGGGGCAGGTCGGACGCGGGTCGGCCGTGGGTTCGGAGTTGTTTGGGTGCTTTGGTTTGCTTCCCTTTGTGTTGCTACGCTCATAAATATTTTATTATATAATACAAGTCCATCGTGTTATATAATATACTTAGAAACTATTCTCAGGTTTAAAGTAAAATACTTCCAGACGTCTCTCTTCCTTCTTCTACAACAGAACCAGACGAGGAAGAAGTGACTCACAACTCTTTTTAGCAGCAGCTTCATTGTTCTATATCAGTGGTATTCAACCGAGCCCTAATCAGGAGCCACATTGACGAAAAAATATTTTTGCAAGAGCCACAATCCAAAAACTCTCCTTTCCTCCCTGAAACCATTATGCATTTGAGAATATGGATATAGTAATATGTCACTAAGGATAAAAAGCATCATGTACAGTGCAATAATTGTGATTTATTATTTTCACTGCAACCACAAAACACACATTGCTGACCCTCACTGCTCATAACAACAGATAACAGACAGCATGTTTACTGATCATCACTGCCCATAACAGCAGGTACAGTAACAGACAGCATGTTTACTGATCATCACTGCCCATAACAGCAGGTACAGTAACAGACGGCATGTTTACTGATCGTCACTGCCCATAACAGCAGGTACAGTAACAGACAGCATGTTTACTGATCATCACTGCCCATAACAGCAGGTACAGTAACAGACGGCATGTTTACTGATCATCACTGCCCATAACAGCAGGTACAGTAACAGACAGCATGTTTACTGTTCATCACAGTCCATATAACAGCAGATTATAGACAGCAGGGGTTGTCAGAAGAGTAATGTTTCAGTTTCAAAAACTTTGTCATTCATAACATACACAAAGTGCACGTATGAACGAAATTTCGTTGCAACTGTTTTCCAACAGCATTTTCATTTAAATAATATAAATATAAAAAAAGTATAAAAAAGTAAAACACTGCACACATATTGCACTTATATTTACACCTGTAAGATAAATTATTGCACTTAGATCTGTATACATTTTGTGCACATCCATCCATACATGTTCATGCATACAGTACA
>CAAKHC010011687.1:2332-32256 GCA_901007825.1 Macroramphosus scolopax
ATCCCAACATAGACGGAAGCTTCATCCTCCACATTGTTGACACTAATGTCTGCAAACTATATAAGTAAAGTCAAATAAAAGAGCTCAAACGAATCCCACAATTCTAGCCGATGTATACTGGACACACACACACACATACACACACACACACGTTAACACACTTAGTCATGCCATATGGAGCCAAGCAGCATCAAGTGTCATGCCTGCTCCACACAATGCACACCCAGTCGACCGTACCTTTGTTTCTCCTCTTCTCTCCACGGTATTATCTCTCCATCTTTTCTCTCCTCTTCATGTTATTCCGAAGCAGAATCTCTCCGTCCACGACTCCCTCCGACGGGACATCTTTAAGTCATCTTTAAGGTCACCGGTGTTGACTCGCGGCCCCTCTGCCTTCCAGTCGTCCCACTGTCCCCCCTCTTCTAGACCAGAGTTGCTTGTGAATATTTAATGGCACCATTGTGCTTTTGTGTGTGTGCTGGTGAATGGAGAGCGTCGGCTGGGAGTCTATACTTTCTGGGAAAAAGGGTCAGAGTGCCTTGCAGCACTGACAATGTCCACAGCTAGGAGGCAGGTATGGAGGCGCTGGGGAGGGGTCAGAGGTCACGGGCCTTCACCTGCTGTAATGCAGAGGTCTCAAGATGTACAGGACGCCTACCTGAAGGACAGCTGTTACAAATACACTGTCTTACGGTTTAAAGAAGGGCTTTTAATTTGAAATGTTTTTGTGACATGAAGAAGGTGATGGTCTCTGCCTCGAGCATCCCTGACCTCCTTTGGTTTGTCTCAAAGGACGACTTCCCGTCAGCGTCCTGCCACCACAGGTCAGGTCGGACACGTTAAATGTAAATCAAACAATCCTACAAAGCTGAAACTGGTGAGAATAAAACAAACAGACAAAAAGAAGTTAAATGTTTTCTGGACTTTATTCTTTCTTTCCCATTTTCTCTCCGTATCAGTGAACCGTCTTTATTTTAAATCACAAGGTAAAGGTACTTTGTCCTCAGCCAACTCAGATCTGACCCGGAGGCGGATTCTGTCAAAGGTCATATACAAAATAAGAATGGCTGTTTTCTGTTTCAGTAGATCTACTGAAAGTTTTCATTGACTTGTGTCCATTTGAAATCCTCTGACAGAAGCAGCGTGGCTCCTCCTGCTGCTTCCGTCCAATAAGAAGCTGGATTCACTTCTTCACGATCTGGATGACGTCCTCGTGCTCCATGATGTGGGTCAGGCCCACCCTCTGAGGACTGTACTTGGTACTGGTTCCCTGAAGGACCGAACGACAACACGGTTGAATGCTTCAAAGTGAATCACAGGTCATAAACATATAAACATGAAGGAGGACACAGGACAAGAGGAAAATATGTGTCTGAAGGTCACTGCCTGTGAGAACTGGAGATGACTTACCCAAACCAGAGCATACTTGAACTGGCTGGCTAAGGTTCTGTGGATTCGATGGCACTGCAGGGAGAACACAAAATAAGTTAGTGACCATCATCATAAACATGCGAACTGCATGTACAAATGTTCAATCCTGATCTCTATATCTATATTTTATGTGTGTCTACTACATACCACATGTTCTACGCTTGCTCCTCTTCTCATGATGATGGCATCATTGAAGTCTGGGCGCTCTGATGGGAATAAAAAAAGAACACAAATTTAATTTAGAAGCCATGAACATGTGAGAATGTCACAAATTAATGAATGACAGACGTATACTGTTAAGACGCCATGTGACCTCCACAAACATGAAGCCAAAAGACCTCCTGATAGTTTCTGTTTATTGGTACCATCGATCACTCTGGTGTAATGTTGTTGTTCTTTTTCTGATACGTTTGGTTTTAGTTAGTTATTTGATGCTATAAAAGGGGGAAGTGACATCATGATGACAGCTGTTCTGAGTGACGATACGGTATATGTATCCTGATAACTACTGCAGTCTCTGGTTCCAAATTGCATCATCAGCAAAAATGTCAGCGGCCGAACACGGGATATTTTTGGTTAATCTTCATCCAGTGGAGGTGGGCTGTTCACTGCCGTTGATGCAAATAGTGTGTATGGGTTTGTGTGTGTGTTTGTGTACCTCCTCTTTTCTTAGTAAAAATACAAATCAGAGCCAGGTATTCCCACAACGTCTCCAGAAGGTACTCCAGGTTGAGCTTCATCCCACAACTGAAATACACACACACACAAGGAAGAAAAGGAAGAATGAGTTGAATAAGAAGACCGCCTCCAACTGAAACTACGGTCACTCACACACATCCAGGCGTCTGACCTGATGACAACACTGTGAGGTCTGCGAGCCAGGCGGTCCACCTCCTCCATGGAGATTTGATCCACCTTATTGTAGACCTGAATACAACACAAACCATGTGAGTCTCCGGATGAAATCAGGAGACATTTGAAAGATTTGTTAAAACTCAAGGTTATGACCCCGATGCAGGTGAGTTGAAACATACATATAGACAAGGCATGTAAACTCTGCTCCCAACTATGACATCGATGAACTCGTCTGGCGTGCTGTCCTCCCTGAAGAGGACTTCTGCGTTAAAGATTTCTGAGGCGGAGGGTTAAAGGAATCAACCGTGTACTAGTGTCAGTCCGTAGACATTAAAGGTGACTTCCCATCTGACGTCAGAAGGTTTTAGAGGTTTCAAAACATGCTGAGCCCTCCTGGCTGTGAAGGATACTGTATTCATGGAGGATGAGCTGAACGAGCTTCTCTGAGCAGTGGGTGAGAGGAACTGTGGAGTTGTAGGAGAGGCCGCCACCTTTCTTGGGCTAAAGGGAGAAAGACGTAAAAGGACACTGATGATAATTTGAATAGTGTAATATTTTTACAGCACTTTGTGAGATGACTATGATACTTTGTGGGTGTGTTGTCAAAGGGACTTTACCTTGAAATAAATATTGGGTTTTAGTCTGTTCAGTCTGATGCCTACAGACTCCAACTCTTTTTCTAAAAGTTCTCTAGAGAGACAAAAGAGGGTAAAATGTGTTGATAAAAAAGGTAAATCACAAACGGACATGACCAAATGCCAAAAACACACAAATACACACACACATTCACACACAAACCTCTGAACATCTCCTTTGGTGGCGTCCAACATCATGATAACAACATCTGCTGTCCTGGCAACAGCAATGACCTGACGACCTCTACCCTTACCTGTGAAGAGGGTCAAAGGTCAGTATATAAATATGACCTGTGATTAGGAGTGGCAGCATCAAAATTATAAACTACTTTACTTTTTAAGAATCATTTCTTTAACCAGTTTGAATCAGTTATTAATATTTATGATATGTTAGGCCATGAAAGTAGAAAAGAAATAAAACACACAAACAATCAACTTCTTACTGAGAAAAGCATAGAAGCTAAACATACCTTGGGCAGCACCCTCAATGATTCCAGGCAAATCTAACAACTGGATGTTGGCCCCTTTGTACTGAAGTGCAGAAGATTAGTGTAAGTGGCAATTAAGTTTTTCAAATCAACAAGTGTGAAGATGTGTATTGATGTGAATGTGCGAACCTCTATGACGCCAGGTATGCAGGTGAGGGTTGTGAACTCATAAGAAGCTGCTTCACTGGCCGTCGATGTCATCAAGCTGAGGAAGGTGGACTGCAGGACAACAGAGGAGAAAATACACTTTTTCCATGTTGTTTTATCAGATTTGATTTCTCTGAGTAACAGGTGTGTTAAGAGTTGTTTTTAAAAGCTGAGGAAGGATCCCGAAGTCCTTCCATCACAAAAGTAAGAGTCCTTATGAAAGCTTAGTGTGACTCTCCAATGATGCCGAAGCACCTTTTCAGTTCCAGATCACGAAGCACAACCCAGCACCCACTTTGTTGACCTACCTTACCCACAGAGGGAAAACCAATCAGAGCAACACGTGCATCTCCAGATTTCATCACATCAAAGCCCTCGCCTTTGGCCCCCGCGGACTTGGAGGGCTCCAGAAGCTGCGATCTGTATTTGGCTAGCTTGGCCTTCAGCAAACCCAGATGGTACTCGGTGGCTGGAGGAATGAATGAAGAAAACACAAGTGACTCAAAAAGGAGAGAAACACAGCTTATTGCTCAGTTGTCAAGGCAACGGCTTCAGACAGAAGAGCCAGGCTGATACATTGTTGAGTTGATTCTACCGGCCGATATGAAAATCATTGCTTATCAAGATTGTATATAAAACATACATGATCAGTTTGTTATGTATGTAGATATGGATAATCGATAGTATCATGTGTTGAAATGAGCTATACCACATTTCATCTTTATTTTGCTTCCGTATTGTGACATATTTCCTAGTGACACAGGCTCGACAGGCAGGACATATGGTAGAGAAATTGATTTGAACGTAATAGTGACGTGTCATAGCTCCATCTACTTGCCAAAGCAGTGCGGCGAAAAATGTCAGACAACACTTTTTTCTGAAGAAGGGTTGAGGTGGCGAATGTTTCTGACGGCATGTTGGCTGAGCTGGTCTATCTTACTTTGCAGATTCAGTAAAAATATAGTATGCGACACATGAACGCATTGAGGCTGCAAGTTATATTGTTTATACATTTGTGTTGTCTGCTTCGCTGATATCTATTCTGCAGCCTAATATGTATTTTTGCACCCACTGAAGTTTCAATAGATCTTTTGTTGGTCGTTTGTGATTAACTGAAGTGAGTTATGTCCTCTTTCCTGGTTAAATCCGGTAGGGCTGTATAACATTGTAGCACAAACTCAGTGTTTCAGTTTAACATCAGGCTAACTGCGTCTAGCCCGGGTTCACACACACACCCTCAATTTTTTCACACAAGCACGCGCACAAGCAGGCATGCGCACGCACACTCACACACACAGGTCACCAAGTTCTTCAATGATGTTCATGGCTAGCAAATAGCCCAGCGCTTGTTTTCACTTACCTTTGTTTTTCTGTGTCCGAGAAATTTCTCTCTCTATTTCCGCGATTTTTTCCAAGATCCCCATTGTGTCAGTTAAGGTGGACTACAGCTACACTGCCAATAGGAGGAAATAAAAAGAGAAACGTGTCACTCCACAGTTGATAGCTGTGTTAGCCGCATGGCTAATCAGCTAACCAATGATAACAGTTAACCAGTCAACAAACCGCTATAAAACGGTGAATCTAAACACACATAGCTTATAATGAGCATCCGCATATAATTATTTTGATGTCAGCTTTTGAAAATGTTGCAAATTGAGAAATAATTACACTTTAACAGCGGCTCCACTTCGCAGCATGCACACACAACTGACATCACCAACCGGAACACATTCCGAGCCCGTGAAAGGTCCGGGAGAAACATAAGCCGACACTGTTACCAAACTTTTGTTCTGGGTATCTTCCATGCTTACATCAGCCGGATATTGTGCAGTCAGACCTTGACAGAGTAGAGTAAATATTTTACAGCGATAGTGTGTCAGTTTACAAGTCGATGACAGCTAGATTACTGATGTATATCGATTTTGCCGGTCAGAGAGTCATTAGCTAATGTAGAGAGCGAACATGGCTGCGCCCTCAGCTCCCTCCAACCCGCCCGGGTTCGAAGGTTTTCCGTTCGCGGTGACCGGCAGAACGTCGGAGGAAAGCTCCGGTAAAACGCAGGAGCAGACCGGGGATGTAAAAAAGAGGCCATGCAGAGCTTGTACGGACTTTAAATCATGGATGAAGGTCCAGAAGAAAGACACGACAGCCGTCCAGGTGACATGAGGTTATTGCAGGTGGACATCTGCCTGTCACACAGTTCTTGCTAGTTGATTCTTCTAGAACTATTATGACGTCTTAGTGTTGTTCACCTGTTGTGCCCTGGTGCTTTTTACAACTGTTTGTCTTACACTTACTCTTGATTTACATAACATTGTATTTATGTTATGTATTATGTTTAATTTATTTTAACTGATCGCCAATTTTTGGCTGTTGATAATCTGATATGGCACCCTGATAACCACAAATCAACATCAACCACAGTAGATGACATTATGGAGCTAGCTGCAACCAGCCAATAGCTACTTCTGTTGTGCAAGTCTCCATTTTTAAACATCTCTTTTTAACCCTCCAGGAATCCCGAGCTGAAGTGACAGAAACACAAGACCCCGAGTGCCCGTTGGACAGGGGAGAGTTGGGGCGTAACACCTGGTCCTTCCTGCACACCATGGCAGCATATTACCCGGATCAACCATCTACCACCCAGCGGCAAGAGATGGGGCAGTTCATCAACCTTTTCTCCAAGTTCTTCCCCTGTGATGAATGTGCAGAAGACCTCAGGGGCAGGTCAGACACCAGTTCGCCTCTAGACTTAATACACCAGTTCACCTCTAGACTAAATACACAGGCTCTCACGGCCCCGTATCAAAGGCTTTAATGCCAAATACCTGAATAGTGTTTTTGTATGCTTTGCTCAAAATTTCAATGTTAATGTCAATGTCAATAATACAGTTACTGATTTGTAGGAAATAGGGCAAATCAGTCTGAAGAGCAACTACTGAAAAAAATGTGTATAACATAAAATATAAGAGGTAGATTTTATGTCTGATCTCCCTCATAAAGACACTGAGACATCCACAGTCCAGGAGGCTGGTGGTTCAATAAGTGAACAACGATCACAGCAATAATTCTTTTGTGAGGCCTAATTGTTCATCATTTAAAAAAAGGATACAAACACCAGAAATGGGGAGGTTGAATGCAGGCGAGCAGATCTGCAGCTGTCACATTATGAAGATGTTATCAGTAGGGAGGCCATGTTGGAATGACATAATCTCCTCCCCACAGGTTGAAAACCAACCAGCCAGACACCAGCAGTCGTCATGCCCTTTCCCAGTGGTTCTGTCGACTCCATAACAACATCAACGTCCGGCTGGGCAAGCCTGAGTTTGACTGCTCACGGGTGGACGAGAGGTGGAAGGATGGATGGAAAGACGGGTCCTGTGACTGACGCGTCATGTTCTGAGAAAAACTTTGTCCCAGAACTTTGAGTGGAAACTCAAAAGGTTGAGCTCAGGTATCTGTTTTGGAGGAGAGAGATGAACGAGAACTTTCCCACTGATTGTCTTGTCTTATGGTCCATTAATATAATTGTGAAGAGATACAATAAACGATAAAAAAACAAAAACAAAGAAGTTTTCCTCTGAATTTAGATACTCGTACTAAGACTTAGCTGAGTTTTGCAGAACCTGGTGTTAATTCCGGTTATATTGCAGGTTAAAATACTGAAACTGTTCTGTTGAAGTCTATCCTAAAGAGAGAGACATCACTTTCGAAAAGCTTTTGATCTCTCAAAGTATATGAGTGTGAAAAAAATCAGAAACAGGTGACAGATAAATGGTCCTACCTGGATAAATGTGTGTCAAAACATAAGGGATGAAGGTGCTTCCGTACATAACAGAGGGTTCAATGTGTGGTTAGACAGTCATAGAAGTAATGTTAATTGTAAGCTGTTGCCTTCACAGTAACCAGATCGAAGCCAGTTGAAGAGCTGTTGGTCGTAGACGGCGTTCTCCACCACTGTCCTTAAAGCTTAAAATAAGTTAATATCTTCTGATAAAAGGATGTTTCATCCCTCCAGTAGAGTTGCAGACACTAGAATCTGTTCCAGTTGCATTACATTGTAAGTTGTATGTGTATGTGTGTTGTCGGTGGTATACTCATGGAGTATGTTACTTTATTTGCAGAAATTGGTCATAATTTAAAGTTGTAATATGCATTTGTTTTTATGTGTATCAAGGTTTTTGGAATCATGTTTGTATTTTTCTGTTGTTCGGATGAAAAAAATGATGTCGACATCAAATGTTGAAGACGTCACTCTGGTCTCGGGTCACATTTAATGGGCAGTTTACCATCTAATTTCAAGTACCGTCACATGAAATTAGATAATAGACTAGTTGAATTTGGAGTAATAAAACTTTTTGAAGAAAATAAAAGTCTGTTTTACACGCATGTCGACAAGCCAAAGGCATCTGAGGTCAAAAATGTGACCTGATCTGTGTGTTGTTAATAAACACATTAAGAACCAGTAAAGGACACAATTAGATACACCAGTCTAGATCTCAGCTGCTGTTCTTCTTTCTGATGTCATCATGACTTTACCAGTATCCATCCTCAACCCTGGCTACTTATCTCTTTTCAATACAAGTATGTCTCATTTAATTCCTGTAAAATTATTCAAAGAAAGAAAACATTTCACTGACCTCTAGTGGTGGGAGAAGAGTATGCATCATATATGGCATCAAAACATTTACATTTTCATACAACATCATTTTTTTACTGAACCTGTGGCAGCAATTGATGGACATCCTTGGGTCAAAGGTTATTGTGTGGTGGGGCATCACCTGCTGGATAAGATAAAGATGAAGACCTGGCTCCACACTGGAGAACTGTCAGAGTTCCTCACTGTTCCGTGTGAGAAGAGCTCTGACCCTGTTCGGCCGATCAGTATTGTTGTGACTCTGGTTGCTGTAGTTGGAAGTAATTAATCCTGTAATAAAGCATCACAATTTGTTAAACGCTGTAGACTTCTGTTTTCCTCACTCAGGGAATTCATAAGATTTCCTCGACATATATCAGGTCGGGGTATTTTGTGGTTTGTTCATTATGATTATTTTGTATTTCAATATACATAATAAAATAAACTGCATCCTCAATAGGTGTGGAATTTGAGGCATTTTTCTTTCACTTATTTCACTTCAGTTGTTTTATGATGGGTCCTGTCATTGAATATTTCTTCAAAATATTCCACAGTAATACGTTTACACTATCGCAATATTCCAATATTAACCAATTTAAGATGATACTCCGAGTAAGACGTGTTTTCTGATTATCGGATTACTCCAGACAGACCATGTAGTTATTGATGATTTGAATCAGCCTATGAGTTTAAACGGCTCATCCCACCTCTGGAAAGCGCGAGCACGTCGGTCATGCACGCTCCCCACGCGCCTCGTCCTCCTCCGTGCGCGCGCGCGCAGGAGCAGTCCCTGCAGCAGCAGAGAAGCAGCAGCGCGTCCGTCCTGCCGCGGAGCCGGGAGCGTGGAGCCGCGAGGAGCGCACCGACAGAGTGACAGAAGATGGACGGAGCGGGATCGTTCGGAGCGGGCCGCACCGGGTCCGTCATGGACCCGATCGCCTTCGCCAAGCAGCCGCAGACCATCCTCAGAGTGCTGTGCTGGGTGAGAGACGCTGTTTTTTCATGCTACGAGTGTTTGTGTGTGAGGCTCCTGTCTGTTGTCGTCGCTGCGCGAGACTCGTGACGTGTTCTCACTGCAAATATAGAGCCCAGAAACCCGCCGATAATTGATAAACAGGGCGTGTGTGTGCAGGGAGACCTCCGAATATTTACACCGTTTATTTACACTCATACACCGAGCAGGGTGGAACCAAGGCCTGCTGGGTCTCTGACAACCTGACCGTTAAACTGCTTTACTACAGATGTTTCCAGGGGCAGAAACAAACCTGCACTCACCTATATCTGCTTTCAGATACCTAATAAGTGCTTAATAAATACAGTCTGAACTGTGTAAAGCCCAAACTAGGATTGAAAACGACAAATAAAATCGGATTGATATTCCCTTGAAGCCTGCTCGTTCTCGTTGTTGCCGACTGCGATTTTTCTCCCTCATAAACAAATGAACATTATTGATCATTCAAACCCTTTTTCATTTATATCGTTCAGCTTATTTTCCTCTAATGATCTTGCTGATTTTCTCTAAACGGTCGTCGTCTTTCATCCCACCTGTGATTGGTCCGCGACCGTCATTGCGCACGCAGGGCCACGGGGACGCGTCGTGCCCTGACGTTTGATGTAACGCGTCACCTTTGGGTGACACAGGGAAGGTCTTCCTCTCCATCGCAGGAGGATTGCAGGAATGTAACCATGAGAATGAAACGTGGAATCGATCCTCTGGATCCAATCCTTTATGTCTGTGATCTTACAGAAGACACCGTCAGTGTGCTGCCCGCTGAGTAGAACAGGAGGTTTGGATCATGTGCTGTAGCCTGAATGTCTGGAGACATCACATCAACTCATGCATGGTGCTACAGCTCCTACTTATTTGGTTTAAAATTAAAAGCTATTGTGGGATTTGCCATAAATCCCAAACTTTAAGTCAATAATGCAGCAACAATATTGCTGTTTGATTTACACAAACTTCCAGTTTCTATCCTTTTTTAAATCTTCATCTCTCTCCCACTCTAAAGCCTCGTTCTGCCTGCAAGACATCCAAAGAACAAAGATATTAAAGTGTGCAGGAGACGAGGCAGGCTGAGGGACACTAGACTATAAAGTGGATTACAGATAAGCTCTTATTGCTGTGAATATCACACTAATGACATGTGACAGTGTAAGAATGTTCAGCACTTTTTTCTTTTCACACTTTCAGTCTTTGAAGGATCGTGTGTCGAAAAAAACGTCGGTCCTTCAGGCGTCCTTCGCCCACTTGCTCGACGAATGTTGTCGTCTTTGCGAAATAAATCAGTTAACTTTAAGCTAATTTTCTTTCATTTTTCGCGGACGAACGTTCGTAGTGAAGCAGCGTCATCGTGATGACTCACTAAAACCACCTGTTTATCTAATCAGCTTAAAACCTCGCATGTGATGCAGTTAGATTGTGGATCCGGCATTATCCCATTGTGTGTCCCTCCACTATCATATGACCCAAACCCCCAAGTGGGAGTGTGTGTGTGTGTGTGTGTGTGTGTGTGTGTGTGTGTCACATGGTTCTAGTCTGCCAGCGAGTGCCGGTCAGCTGATCGTCCTGCAAGTCAGACCAGAGGGAGGAAGAAAGGCAGATTTAAAGGAACATAAAAGAATAAATAAGAAAGGGATGATTTAATTTATAGCCATGAGTTATTGTGACTTACTGCACACGTCGCCTCAGGTCGGTGTGAATCTGGAGGGGATGGAAGCATGATTCAACGCTTTAGTCAGTCAGAGAGAAAGGGAGGAAATTAGGTTAATGTCTTTGGTCTGAGCGCACTCAAAGAGACGCTCTCGAGCCGTGACACTGTTTGCCTTCAACGCTGTGTGTTAATTAAAGAGAGGGCAGAAACAAGAGATGTGATTGTTAAAACATGACTTTGTCTTTTATCATATCGCTCTCAGTCTATAGCGTCTTCATTTTCCTCCCCCTCTCTTCCTCTTCTGACTCCCCATCCACAGATTTTCTCGCTGGTGGTCTTCGCCTCCATCGTGAACGAGGGTTACGTGAACATGGGCAGCGAGCGTCTCCATTGTGTCTTCAACAAGAACGCAGACGCCTGCAACTACGGCGTGTTTGTGGGCCTGGTGGGCCTGCTGGCCTGCTCCTTCTTCTTCCTGCTCGACTACAAGTTCTCCTCCATCAGCTCTGTCAAAGACAGGAAGAAGGCCATCATGCTGGAGATCGGCTTCTCAGGTCAGGAGGCCGCCGCAGTTACACAGACGATGATTGTTCATTTATAATTAACATCGTGTCATGTGAAATGATCTTAGAGGTGGGACTGTTACACATCTAGTGTGTTTCACTGGGGCGACCTACACACACACACACACACACACACACCCACGTGTGAACACAAATGAAAGGGAAGTTTCAAAAGGCTCCAAAATTCCAAACATGCACCTGACTCGGCTTCCACTTCCTTGTTTCAGATGAAAGATGTCTTACAACAAGACATCAAGAGAAACTAAACCTGTGAAGTGTCAAACAAGGTTATGGAGAAGCGAGAGCGCTTTAAACGGAACAAATACAGAAGTTTGAGAGATCGACACCTGCAGCTCGCTTGCCTTTTGTTTCCTTTCCCTAAACGCTCTGACTGGCTCTCCGGCAGGTTTCTGGGCCTTCCTGTGCTTCGTGAGCTTCTGCTTCCTGGCCAATCAGTGGTCTCGGACCACGTCTGACGAGCTGCCCCTCAACCAGGGGGCGGACGCAGCCCGAGCTGCCATCGCCTTCTCTTTCTTCTCCATAATCACCTGGGTGAGAACATGCAACTACATCGATTAGTGACATAAAACATGTTGGATTAAAAGGCCAACATGGTGCATGAATTCTGTAATTAAAGAAACATGTATTTGGGTTCTGGACATCATTAGTGGCTGCAAACCAAATAGACTTTGTAGACAATAGAGTCAATGTTTTACCAACCAACAGACAAGAAGCAGATGCTGAGTCTTCCTTGCACCCTGTTGGATTTATCACCTTTCACTTGGCTATTTATTTTAGTTTTTTTCCTTTAGAATTGTGAAAGAATCAAACAGTATTTGAATACATGTCAAATGTCCCCTAAACTCGGGATGGATTATGAGACAGTGAAAGGTTGTAATCTAACCGACAGCAGGAACACAAAGGTGATCACCAGTTTAACCTTCAGGCGTTGCTGTTACATTAAACTGCTTCTGAAGATAAGCAGGGACTCTCTAACTCCTCCACACAGGCATGGAAATAAACATGTAGCAGCAATGCAATAGTGTATAAAAGAACAAACACATACAGTGATAAAGAGCTTTTGACAGAGAGAACACTCAGATATACGGCACCATGTGCTGACACCGTGATTCCCCGGTGAGGACGTGCAAGTCTCAGGCGAAGTATTTGACCTTCGTCTATTTCGGTACCAAGTTGGCAAGGTGATATCTCCATGTTATTTACGTCTCATCAATATCACGGTGTGGTTCTGGTGAGGAGGTGGAGGAGAGGAACCGTAGACTGGCCGGTGTTGTTTGAATCTGAATCTTCAATCTGGTTGTGAATACTGAGGACAACCTAAAGTGTTTGTGTGTTATACTTCTGTTGACCCCCTTCGTCCTGCTTCCCTTGTAGGCCGGTCTCACAGTGCGTGCGGTCCAGAAGTATCTGCTCGGTACAGACATGACCCTGTTCACCACGGAGCACATGGACGGCGGCGCCCCCACCCAGCCGTACCCCTCCAATTCACCAGTAGGAGCCACCACTGAGTCCACAGAGACCTACCAGAACCCACCGTTCACTGAGAACAACGCAGCGCCCACATACCAGGTTCCGATCTACTAGACATGAGCAACCTGTGTTAGTAGGAAGGTGAGGCGAGGGAAGGTTAAAGAACGTTCCCACCTGCAGTTGTTCATCTGGGCCGAGTCGGTTTCCTCCTCTTGTTCCCTTTTCCCTCGTTAACATTCCAGCTTTATCTGTGCTTTTCTAGACCTGTATGTCGAGCTCACTTTCATGCGCATTCGGTGTCTCTCGGATCAGAGCAGATGAGAAAAAAAAAGAAAAGATAACAAGAGGAGGAATCCCAGGAGAGGAGAGGAAGCCACTTTGCAGAATTCAAACGTAAAAATAATAAAAAAAAGAGATCAAGACGTTGGTGACTCCGCCACAAAGCAGGATTAGATTACTAAATACAGTGCTCAAGGCACTCATATACAGCACCTTCAGCTTATTCTTTCCATTCAACACCTTAAAGACAAGATATTCCCCCTCTCATGCCAAACAGTTACCGGGAATGTGTGTCACTCTCGTACAGCCGGGTGGTTTCTCCACTGCTGCAGTTTAAAGTGATCGTGTGTATTGAGTCTGCATGTTTTTCCAAACTTAGAGATCAACTAAGTGCCATACTGTACTGTGTGTCTCAGACAGTGACTTAATTTAGTAGAGTTCCACATGCTGTAAAAAAAAGAGAAAAAAAAACAACGACGACAATGTTTTGTGACCAAGTGCAATATCTCACATTCTTCTGTAGGTTGGTTGTACTGTACTGTACTGTACTGTAGGTAGGCTAGTTAACGGATTAGACCAGTTCCAGGCACTGTCTCAAACGACATGCATGCTTTGTATTGAACAAACTAATCAAATTCGGCACATTTAAATCTTTGATTGACCACCTGGTTAATCCTGAGGAAACTTTTAATCAACAGCTTGTTGCTTACTTGAATAGAATTAATAGAAGTTTTTAAATAATCTGCATCAAAATGTTGGAATCAGTAAGTTAATGGTGCCACAATGCAAAGTATGGCGCCAGCGCATCGCCACGATAGCTGACCCGGTGTGATTCTGGTTCCTCCATCACGCACCAGACGCTCACTCTGTGCCAGGGAATGTATACGTGGTCGTGTTACTTGAGACAGTGTCCAATGTTGAGTGTTGTCTGTGTAAAATATGGCAAGTAGGGAGAATCGGGATAAGTCAGGTTTATGTTTACGTTTTTTCGAAGCTGCCAAACTGCCCTGTGTTCTTATTAATGTCTTCTGGTTACCACGTTACTACAATGTTGTTGTGTCAATAGGAGTTATCTTCACGAGGCGAAGTGAGGACGTGTGGATCGTTTGGGGGGGAGTCAGTTCAGTCTCAGGCAAAAGAAAAAGTGTTGTTGTCTGGATGATGTTAAGGATCACTAGCCGGCTAATTCATTGATCCTGCAGTCCGTGGAGGGGCGAGGGAGGGAGGGAGGGTTGGGCGGATGCAGGTCACCAACGGCCCTGATGTAGATAGTATCCATGACAACCATGTTGGTGTGTAGCTGTGTCTCTGTGTCGTGGTACACTCGCCATCAGTGAATCTGTATTTTCGGTGTGTTTGCGTGAGCGTGCAACAAGCGTACACGCGCACGTGTATAAGCATGCATGAGAGACATGTAGGCCGCCTTTCTGTGTGAAAACGTGTGAGGGTGTGTAGCTGATTACATTTCGCGGTGCTTAAAAGTTATTTTCTTGAACACGTGTTTGTCAAGGTTGTAGTATAGAGGAGGAAATCTTTTACGCCATTTATCATTTTCCCCCACGAATAAAAACAGGCTTTCTGCTATATATATATATATATATATTATCATTGTCTCTGATAAGATATTTAAATGACAAATTATGAAACTGAGCTTTTTTTTGTGATGAACAGAGCTGAAATTAAAAACTTCCTCTGAGAGTGAGCTGAGGAATGCCTTGCCTGCTGTTCAATCTGCTCCCATGTCAACAGCGCCCTCTGCTGATCAGAGCTGGCATTGACGCAAAGGGACAACTAGGGCTCTCTGAGTTTTAATGTAATCAGGATAAAAAATGCATGAAATTGTTGTATAAAACTCATTATATACTGAATACTATGTAATTCTTAAGTTGACTCCAAGATGTTGAGCAAAGTGAGATCGGCCAGCCTTCGATGCAACTGACATAAAGTCCCTCTTTAGTTATACTGCTCATAGTTTATTGCAGGATTGTGCTCATAAAGCCAAACGACTGTATCCTCTGTAATGTTATCTCACCCGCATGACCCTCCTGGCTGGGGACCAACCACACATGTACACTGGTGTGTACAAAACGCAACGTTTGAGGGTGAAGCCGTCCTACAGAGTTATTTGCTGCACCTAATGAAGAAATCTCTGTCCAGGACCTTCGGCTGCACAGTGACAACGATCAGGCTCCGTATTCCAGTTAACAAAACGTGTACAGTCACATATCTACTATTTACAATTGACAGCTACGGCCTGTGTGATGGAGGAGGTTACTTCTAACTACGAAGGATTCTTGTAAAACAGAGCCAAGACTTTTAATTTTCGGATTCATCTATGAGCAGGATAATCCAGCAGGATCACTTCCTTTGAGGGTCTTGGTTTGACGAGGGTGTTATAGAATGAGGTTTCGGGGTTTATTTCCAAATCCTTCAGTTACGTGGGTGTACGGTGGGGTCCTATTAAGTCTATTTGGAGCGATTAAAGGACCATACTGGTGTTTTTTCATGCTTCTGTCCATCACCTCAGACAACCGTTGGAACATCACCTTGCAGAGGCATTGAATAAAAATTGCAAAATTGAGATGCTTTTCATCAAGACAATCTCAGATGTGTGAGAATGTTCATTTACAAACTCTAAGAAATCAATTTAAAATCCAATTTAAGACCAGTATATCCACTTAACAGTGGCTGGTTGCGACTAGGGGAATAGATGGAGGTATAGAGGTACTCTGATGGGGTTCTGGGTACCGTGAGGTTGTGTTATTGTGCTCAGTGCTTTGGTCTTTTCTTCAGTCAGTGTGGTAAATAAAATGAATAATTCAAGCATTTTCTGTGTTTTGTGCTCTGGCCCATGTACACCACTGTAGTATTGGTACATTTATGAAGTGTGTGATGCTGTCCGGGGTCGCGTTTGTCCTGTTTTACTGGAAAAAAAAAATACATATATTAAAAATGATTATAAACTAGAATGCACTTTCTGTCGGAAATACTTTGAAAAGTCAAACAGGACTCACAAGAATCAAAGTCTTATATGATCATGCTGTAGTTTTATTATCTCCACTGGGGTAGTAAAGGGTGATGATATTTAGTAGTGCTGGTGACATTATAATAATTTGCATGGATGTTACAACTTCCCCCATAATACTGCTCATGAAAATGAAAGCCTGTTGACCAAAAAACAAGTAAACATTGATTTTAGCGTGCTCCCCCTTTAACATGTTTCTTCTGAGTTGTCTTTTTCTTGTCCTGAAGGTGTTTGACCTCTTCAGTGTAAAAGCGCTGTGTACAGAGAAGTGTGTCGCTGTCTATTACCTGAATGTCTCTGGACTGCAGTCTGACCGTCACTCCAATAAAGAAGAAAACCTTCTTTTCGACTGCCTGTTTCTGAGTTCAACGTGTGTTATTTTCAAATAAAATGCTCATCAAACAAGACCTCATCACATGTAATGTACTCCATTACATAAAGAATACAAAAAGACAATTGTTTTATCAATGAATCTTGAGCCTAACAAGCTTATAACAAGGACACGTCATTAAATACCTTAATATGAGTTTAGCTTTGTCGGTAGGTCGTACTGGCACTCTTCTATCTTACATTGCTACAAATGGTGCTTTTTTGAAAAACCTTGAGGAGATGAACCGCTCTGACAAACCATCCAAACCTCCCGTCACGTCTGGCATAACACGGCTGGTTTGCCTGTAATGTTGATCCGACAGACCTCCACACCGACCTTGTGCCATATCTCCGTATCCATTTCCCCCTGGCCACCTATGCACCTGTCATCTCTGCCGAGAAGGCTTATCACGAGCCGCTCTCAGTGGCTGAAACCACCGCCGCCTGCTTGGAGACAACCAATTAGATGGTGAAATGTGAGTACATGACCTGCTGCCTTCTGGACCGCGGCGACCGGGTGCCGAAAGATGTGATTGCTGCCGTTGCCAGCATCCAGTTTGTGGCCGGTGCCACACAGGTTTCAAGGTTGCCATCGACGATCAGTCACCTAGAGTCGTTTCGGGTGGAGACCTGGATAAGGCCCAGAGTGTGTGCATGCTGAGCAACACCACGGCTACTGCAGAGGCCTCGGCTCAGCTTGACCACAAGTTGGATCTGATGTACGCCAAGCGCCTTTGTTCACTGGTATGTGGGTGAGAGTACGGAGGAGGGAGAGTTCTCTGAGGCCAGAGAGGACACGGAGAACGACTATGAGGAGGTGGAAATGGACTCCATGATGGTGAGGAAGGAGAAGAACATCAATGTCAACCAAATATCCAGTTCTTTAAGCCAAAACAAACTGTTATTATTTCGGAAGAATTTTATTAAATATAACCGAGCAGCTACACTGAAATAAATACGATGCCAAATAGTTCCAATGTCAACATGTTTATTTTTATTTTGTCCTTTCCCCAAGCAGTCCTGCTGAAGACATCATCCACTCTGATGTTAACAAAAGACATAGTGTCATCTGTTGAAGTGAAAGCACAGAGCAAAGTAAAAAATGTAAATCAGTATTATTTTTTTCATTTAGGGAGCAATGAACTCTTCAAATAAAACCTTAACTTGTTTCTTCTCCTCTTGAAATAAATCAACAGTTCTGGTTAGACGTTGCCAATACCAGTGCCAGCTGGAGCCGTCCCAGTGAGAAAAAAAATAAAGTTGAGAAGGAGCAACCCCGGGTGTCTACACTGTGAAGCTATTTACACAAACTGTTCAATGCAGTCGACATCAGAAAGTAAAACCATCTTGAATCCGCCTTCAATGAAACATAAACACCATCCTCCTCTGGGACACGGGGAACCGGCTGCTGGTTTCCACACTGGCTGCTGTTGAACAGGCTGCAAGAGCGTTTGAAAATTTGCCCAACAAGTACCAATGGCAAACGGATCAAAAAAGAGCTCGAGGCTAGCTAATAATACGGCTAATTGACTGCAAGGAGGGGAACTCCTCGCTCTCCCTGATGTGCAGGGTCTTGTGGGAGTTAAAGTCTTTGGGGGCTAGCACCTGTCTGCAAGTGGGGCACACATGGCAATCCATCTCAGCCGCAGCATTAGCGTTAGCCACTGTTGTAGGCGTCTGCCATGCGCTCTTCTTGTTCTTGTTTTTCTTTCCTCCTCCTGTCCCCGACTGTTTCTCCAGTGCCTTCCAGTCTCCATGAGCGGTCAGGAGCTCCTGCTGTTTGCCAGTGTCTGGCAAGAGCACCAACAACTCGTTGAAGATGCGGTTAAAGTCATCTCCGAGCAGGTCCTTGCAGCTGTGGTGATACTGGGCTCCTGATATAACACCCTGAGGAACAAACCAGAGCAGAATGCAGTTGAACATTTCACAGGTTAAAAAGTCACGCTCATGATTACTGCATGTGATTCCATCCGAAAACATTTCAAGATGATATTTTAGTTTCTTTGCGTACCTGTCTGAACTGTGCAGAGTAGTTTTTGAACTGATTGAACTTGGACTCGTCGTTGTGGAGGTACATTCGAATGGATTGGATCAGCTCCAGGTTCCTCTGGTGAAAGTCCTCTGGCACCAGGTAACTACCTCCTGGCATCTTCGGAGGGCTGGAGGAGAACAGAGCAAACATGGTCAACACTTTAAACTTGGTATAACCAAAAAAAGGAATGAATAAAAGATAATCAGTCCTAAAATGGTCGAGGTGCTTACGGGTTGATTTCAGAGGGAGTTGGATCCGCCACATTACTGTTGAGGGGGATCCCTGTGAAACCTGGGGGAGGCTTAGTGGCTGCGATTCCCAAGCCAGGTGGAGGTGGGGGAATGGTGGCGGATGGAGCAGTAGTTGTAGCCTTCAGCGGGAAGGAGGTCTTGAACCCTGAGTGATAAACACAGTGTGAGGCACCACTTCTACGGAATGAGTGTGACAGTGTAACAGTCAGCCTTCACTGGGGTAGCCCACAAGACGCAACACAACTTCTGTAACAGCTCTAGTAGTTTTTAGACATTTGAATGCAGAAAAGTTGCATATTATACCTTTAAAAGACCATAACTGAAGCATGCTGTTGCATACCTGGGGGTGGTTTCTTGGTCATGAGGGCAGGAAACTCCTCCTCCTTTTCGAGAGGTGGATCTGCGTTGGGATGCGGTGGCACCACGACCGCCTCTTTGCTGATGGGTGGTGATTTCTCAGTGAAGCCGTTAGCCAATCCGCTTGTCAGTGACGCTGCCACAGCAACGGAAGGTGGTTTGTTTCTTGTTTTCTCCGGAACATTCTCCTTCTGTGCCGCTTTTGCCACTGTGTTGGTGTTTACAGTTGCCATGACTGATGCTGAGGACACCGATGGTGAGGGAGCAGCCATGTTCTTCTGCTGTTTCTTCTTTTTGATGGCTTTAGAGGTAGAGAGATCTGTGTTGGGGGCTGGGTTCGGGAGGCTGGTGGTCACAGTTGATGGATTGCTGTTGCTTCCTTTTACAGTGAGCAGGGAGGAAATATCTAACATGGTGGGCACTGAGCGGAACTGCTGCTGCGTCATTCCTCTGCTTTCATCATCTGAAGATGGAGGGGAACGGGTAGACGTGTTCTTTCCATTCTCCCCTACTTTTTTTTTCCTCCTTGAAGATGAAGAGGTTGAGGAGAGGGGCTGAGGGCCAGAGGATGCAGAGCAGAGTGGAAGCGGAGGTCTGGAGGCAGGAGGCAAAACAACGGTGTGTCTAGCTGGAGCAGTGTGGTTGGACCATGCAGATTTTGTGCCTGCAGCAGCTTTGAGGGGCCGGACTTTGGACACAAGAGCGGGGAAATCCTCCTCTTGGAAAGATGAAGACTTCTTGGGCTGGGCTGAGTAAGCTGGGGTCATTGGGGAGGAAACGTTAGCGACTGAAAGGCTCGGGAAGTCGTCTTCCTTCAGAGGTCTGTTAACTGTTGGAACCGTTGGAGGAGCTGACTTCACACTGGAAGGACACACATCAACACAACATTTCAGCACACACAACTATGTTATTAAGATTTCAATGTGTGCTGTGTGTTAACAGTTACATGGCTGCAGCAGCTGTGGCTCCCAAAGCTGGGAAGTCATCTTCATCCCTTGGGTTACCGCTCTTCATGGTCCTTACTGTGAGAGGAGGAGGCAACGAACAAGTTAAAGCTTCAGCTGTTAATCTCTCTGCTATTGCTACTTCTACAATATTTATATCAACCCTTAATGGCATCTCATGACACAGAGTAATAGTCAAATGTTAAAGGACATCAAATATGAATCACATGTCTGACACATTGCAATAAATTACCTGGTATGTTTTTAACTTTTTCACCTGGAGGTTTGTTTGTGGGTTTGATGTGTTCGGTCCTGTGTCTGGGCTCTTCTGGTTCTGGTCTCTCTATCCTCTCCTCTCTGCGGTGTTTGGGAGCACTCCTCTCCTGCACCGCTCCTCTCTCCTCTTGTCTGCGCATTGCCAGGGACGCCCTCATTGCAGCTGCCACCTCCCTGTCCTCTTCCTCCCTGTGTGGAGAAACACGTGTGCTCAAATGCCGATAAATGAAAAAATAAAAGCATGACTGGTTGGAATTCCACTGCAACAGTACGACATCAATAACAGTTAAAGATTAGGACTGTGACATAAACCACGATTCTTCTGCAGCTTTGTAGGGAAACAAATACATACGTAACCCTCCAATCACCTAATAAAAATGTCAATCATATTTAAATTTGTCCTCAAGTTACCTCAGAATCTCTGTTTGTAGGTGTACTTAGGTTCCATGAAGCCCACGCAGCGCCCTATTGATTCTTGTTTTATGTTTTATTTAAACATCACAAGTTTACAAGGTCCTGCTAGGACTGAGGACCTGAGGATTGTGCTGGAAAATCTGAGGTATTCAGCTAAGAGATACGACGATTGTACACACTTGGTGCCGAGCCCTGATTCTTAAATCTCCCACGTTGCCTTCACAGACATACCCATCACTTAAAACTCACCGGGAATATCTCCAGCTCTTCTGCCCCCCATGAGGCCTTCCTCTTCCTTCTCGATTATGACGCATCTCCTCATAATCCTCACCTGCCACCATTCCTGTGAAAACAGACATTTTACTTCATGTTCCCTGCCTACAAACAACAGATACATCAGTAATAATCAACTTAGAATACTAATGCTGGTCACAAGCAATAACACCCTCACCAACCTTCATTTCTTCTCTGTTGTCTTGGGGCCAAGTTGAACTGGAGGTCGATGTGGCGGTTCTGTCGAGCCTCTGCCCTGTTCTTGCTGTGTGCTGCAGCCTTGTGAGCCTTGTAGTCGATCTCAGTGCGGAAGGCGTGGGTGAACTGCTCTGTGGCACAGCGGCCCTCCTCGCACAGGTAGTGGCTTTCTCTGAAGTGCTCGCTCAAGTACTGGTAATCACTGTGAACAGCAGGGTTGAAAATACATTAAAAAAAACAAACAAGTTATTACAAAAATTGCCTTCTCCATATGTGGCTATCACACCTGTAGTATTCTTGGGAACCGTCTGCGTCACAGAAATGGCAGAAGTAGTGGTCCCTTCGCAAGTGTTTCAGCAGCTCATCATTGTCTAGGTAACGGTCATCACAGAACTTGCATAACGGATGTCCTCTGTGACTAGTGTCGTCTGGGTCGCCATGTGCTCTGTGGCGTGCAAGTTCCTTGCGGTTGTACCATTTCCGCTCATGGGGAAAGATCTGGTGGGAGAGGTGATTTTTAAATGGGCACAGCTTGAGTCTGACAGCACTGTGAGATGAGTTGAGAGTTGAAAAATATATTTAAGCTGAAAAGGTTTTCACTAGACAATCTGTTGTGCTGTTGTACTTTAAATTTCAACATGCTTCAGGAGAACACTCACAATATTCAAAATACTATGGAGGATAATAAGTTTCATACTGGGACGGAGATATAAATAAACATGTGCTTCAAATATCCAAGTAAGTTCCAACAAGCAGTTTGTATTTATTTACAAAGTGCTCCAAGAAAAAGAGGACTTGATTGCATTGCAGGCTAATGGTGCAAAAAACAAACAGAAACAAAGAAACTACCTTCTTACACTTATAAAAGTGTCATTTTTCTTTGCTGGAGTTGTTAACCTGACACCCACCAGTTGTTAATGGTAAGCTGGACAATCAGCTGGCAAATGGGACAATACCTTTAGATGCTTTGTGCAGAGCTTACAACAGAAGAGCTCGTGCTGCTTCCTCATGTGCTGCTCCAACTCAAACGTGGAGAAGACCTTAGCTTCTGAGCAGCGGGGGCATTGTGGTGACAGCAGATGCCTGGGTAAGACACGCATACGGTGAGTGAGCATTGAAGCAGTCTAGTTACAGCGAAAACAAAACCAGAAACTACAACCTGAAAAACAACCAAACTACCTGAAGTTACAATGTGTAAATTTCTCCGTTGTGAGACATTAAAGGTTTTCTGATTCTGATTCTGAATAATGAAATTACTTTAATATTTAATTAATTATATGCACTCACAGGAGCAAGTAAAGAGGAAAAATGTGGAAGTTCAGCATTTTCAACAGACAAGCTCTAACATGACAGTGTCGGACAATAACTAATATGTTTTTGGAGCATCTAACAAGAACCTAACCAATGAAACAAAACTAAAACTATGCAAGTATGACTCCCTAAGACAAATCACTGCATCTCTATCCAGCTGCTGTTTGTTTACACATGAAACAAGCACAATGACAGGTCACTTTGGTATACATAGTTTTAGCGTGCTGGGATAATGAGGAGGTTCTTTTCCATATACATCCTATGAGTTTAGCAGTTACTGTGTTACTAAGAGGTCGACATCTTTCTGAATGAAAGATAAAAGCTCATCCCATTTTCATAGAATGATTGCCCTGGGGATACATTCCCTGTCTGAAGTCCATGAACAAGAAACACTTGATAACAGTGTAGTTATTAAGAAATTGGGTTTCTTCAGCAGAAATATCACCATTTCAAAGTCAGTTACAATCATTAGGCGTTTAAAGGTAACACAATCTTACCTGTACTCTGCATATATCTTCTCATCACCAAAATAGATGTCATGCCTCTTCTCACAGGTGAATTGCTGGTGGGGCAGAGATGAAAAGGCCTCTGGTCTCTTCACAAACACCACCTGGGAACGACAGCAGAGTCAGGTGGTAAGAAGTACTGTTACATAATTATGTGGGAAACTGAAACCTAATATGGGGATAATTTAAGACATTTATATATTCTGAAGCAGCAGACAGAAATATGCACTAATGTGCTCCTCACACGTTAAATCAAATATTTCTGTGATTAGTCAAAATTTAGATAAAGCAGTAAATGCTGTTCCTGTACTACAGCTCGCTGTCAAAGTATTCTGTTTTCTGAAGGGAGTGGTATGTGAGGAAGTGGAGCCCTAATTGTTATGACATTGTCCAGCTGAGATGACAAGTTGGCTAAAGTCCATTTAGCTAACGTTATGTCAGTACCATTAGTTATGTTAATTGCAGGGATAATTTCCTCTTATTGTGAATAATGTTCCTTGACAATAAACCTGATTTTACGTAGAGAAGAACTAGTTCTACAACAACGGTTGACTGGTTATCGTAGCTATTATTAGCGTGTAAAGACACAATAAACCAAATACTGACAACTAACGTTACCAAACAGCTAACATTCCACAGCACCTGAGAAACCTTTAATAAGCTCACACTGGTTATGGTGAAGAGTGACAGCTTGCTTTGCTTAACATTAAATGCATTGACAATTTATAGTCCTATGTTAATTATGACATTAAGTAACTAAAACGACAAAAGTCAAGCAACCCCAGTTAGACACGCACCCTGTCAATGCTCAGTTTTAAAGCCGGTTTGTTAGCTAGCGTAAGCTAAGCACATGAATGGCGCTAACTAGACTTGACTACTCGAATGGGAGGCTAATAGTTGAGCTAACGACATCTTTGACAAGAAGTCCGAGTTGTCAACAGCCACTGACGGATTGGTATGATCTGTGTTACCAGCAGTGGTTTCAATTTATTCTAAGACCCAATGAGAATTAGTCAAATGCAGTGAGCCGACTCTTCCAACGAATATACAAGCAGGACGTTGCGGCCCAGCTACACCAACAGGCTCCATCCCCGAGGCAGAGTGGCGGAGGACAGCGTACCTTGTCGAGCTCCTCCCGGCAGACGGCGCAGTACTTCTGCTCGCACAGCACCCTCATTTTGGTGGAGCAGCGGTAACACACCGGGTGATCGCATTTTCCGAAGGCGAATATATCGACTTCTTGGCAGCACAGAACACACTGCTTCTCTGATTCCTTAGCGGTTGTTGAGTCCATGGTGGAGATTGGAAAAGGCACAAACGAACCTTACTGCTATTTGCTAGAGCCCAGTGCCGATGAAGTGCTTACGTAATTGTGAAAGTCTGAGCTACTGACGCGTCACACAACTGTTGTATCTTCGATTTGTATAGTCTGTGGATAGAGCTGTCACCGGCGATTACTATGGTGCTTATTCCCATCACATGTGTGTCCATTTGCGAAGCTGATCATCACTGTTCCACGTGTGTGCCATGGACAGAGCTGGTTAATCATTCCGCAAATGTACTATGGAAAATATGTTTTTTTCAATCGTAATCGAATAAACAATAAAAATAAACAAATACACAGGCCAAACTTGATGACTCTTTTATGACATGGCTTACTATTGTATTTTGCTATAAATAGAAAATTCTGGATGTGCATCTCCATTTGCTAGAGCTTTTTGTAGTTCATGTAATTAGATTACAGTTTTATTTATGATGCAGTTTATATCCTATAATTAAGCCAGAGCTGTTACGTGATATGATAGGTATTATGCAGACTCTCATATGCTCAATATGAGAGTCTGCCTCCAGTATATTGATATAAAAAAAATCAAAAACATGTATCACTTACTACTCATTAGCAGATGTATTTGTAATCAATCAACTGTTACCAATGTTAGACTTCATAGCCAATTCACTAGGAAAGTTTATTAGCCATACATTCAACCAGCAACAAACAATGGTGCTCACAGGCATGTTCAACTATCATTGATGAAACCACAAAAGGCAATAAACAGTCATTGTTGTAAAAAATAAAAAATATAAAATGTTCATCCCATGTATCAGTAAATTTCTAACTGTTTTAGATTACAGGCAGCATTTCAAAACATCACACAGAAGGAAAAAAAAGCCTTCAACATTTGGATGTAGGGATTACAGAGAAAAGAATAATAAGAATAAAAATGGTCCTAAAAGTAGAGGCAGCAAAGAAAATGTTTATAATTTGTGGCAACATGTTTTTCATCCCATGAAGCTATGGATTTACTTCTATAAAGGTAAATCTCTTTCAAGACTACATCTAATCAAAGGCATAACTCCATCAGTGGGATGTAAAAAGTGATGTCTTGCTGAAACCTCATGTAGGATCAAGACTGAAACTGGCTGATAACCAGTTGGATATCAGTGAAAGGGAGGATTGCTTTATTGGCTTGATCTTCAACAGAGTTATACGTTTAGGAATTTAGGAATTTAACAGGTTTCCCGGACCTTTAGGTTCCCTTCATGAGAACTATGAGCAGTGTTTATTACCGTTTGTCAGTGGTTTACTGTGGTCAAGTGTCCATGGTGGTGAAGTGTCTTGCTGACTAGCGTTTTCTGTAGTGGTGCTTGGGCAGTCCCATGGCTCTGAAGGTGCAGCTGGCGATTTTCTCATAGAGAAGGAACATGAGTGCAGCAGTCATCACAGTCTGCAGCAGCTTGGCCTCAAGGCCTTTAAACAGACCCAAAATACCATACTTCCTACAGAAGGAAATACGGGTAAAACATGTTCAGCATTAAATAGTTTAAAAGAGTTAAAGTACTGCAGAAAGAAAAGAACATATTGTCTTCCAGCAAACATAAGACTTAAGAAAAGCTTTCATGGTTAGAAATATAAAAGGACAGTGTTCAGGCTGATCTGATCTGTTCCTCACATTGTGATCATAAGGTTTGACTGTCAAGTTATTTGTATCTGTTATGCCAAAGCAGATATGGTTGCCATTCCAAACTAAATCCAAGTTAGCACTGAATCTTTTTCCATTTTTAAAACCAATTCTTTGTTCCTGAAAATCTGAACGCTTTCAAAGTCATACAGGAATTCAGCACGGCATTGTGCAAAATATCTAAAATAACTTACATGGAAAAAAATTTAACTCAAAAACGAAACTTCAGTTGAAAACCTTAATATGTGATCTCTCTTTGTGCACCCACCTTGCTCTATTGACCAGTAGAGACCTAACTGTCCTCAGACTGGACAGTAGTTTTGACTCGTCTGTTGACCCCCTGAACCGGCCGAACTGTTTAAAAATCAGAACATAAAATCAACACCATTTTTTCACAAAATAAGAAGATTTCACTGATTTCTTCTTCACATTTAATTTCAGTTTCCCTACAGTGGATCTGTGAAGGTGTTGAAATCAAAATTTTAATCAGCAACAGTTCTCGTCACGTCTGAATAAAGACCCAAAGACAAACAAACCTACCCGAAGAATGGACTGTATGGTCTGCAGTGGGTATGTAACAGTGGTGGCAACGGCTTTGGCGACAGCGCCGATCATGAAAACCTCCAGAGATGACAGCTTGTGGGGAAAGAATGAAAGTTATCACACGTTAGTCTGATACTAGTCTAAAGTACTTTGTGCAAGTTCATATAAGCAATAGTACAAGCCTTTATATAGGTCTGAGGAGTATACTTGTCTAAAGGGTTCTCTCCTCTCTTTCACGTTTCATTGAGTAATTACAACCACATTATGCTACTATTTCACTTTCACCATCACTTAATAACAGCTTCTTCCCTCTTCATTCTCACATCGCACCCTGAATGCTTGATCTTGCACAATATAACTTAGGGTGAGCAGGTATGATCCTGCTTCACAACATTCGAAGCTCCCTTGGAATTCTAAGCATGGTCATCACGGTAGAGATTAAAAGACAGGAGTGAAAGCTGACAGAGGAAGCCAAGAGGAGCTAAATAGAGGCGAATTCCTTTCCTGGTGCTTCTCACTCAGTCAGGGTAATTCACTAAATTATAACACACAAATGCTGTGGGTCCAGACCATAGACCAAATATGGTCAAGATTTTAACAGTGACGTTGATGAGATCAACTGTGTGCATGAAGGATGCCACTGTAGACCCGTGTCGACATGTGTGACAGTGTCCTTTATTTACTACCGTTGCTAAGCAAAAATTAAAAAGGATCTGATTACTAATAGGAACATAATATTGTCATTTTCAACTCTATTATGTTCTTCATGTTTCATTTCCATTTCCAGGCTTTCCCTCCTTCTCGCTGCAGTTGAATTTCATCACGCAATATGCCTTTGTCTACCCTGCTGCTCTTAAGTCACCACATCTCGTCCTCTCACTTACCTCCCTGGGAACATCTCTCCTCAGTTGTCTCTTTAGACCTTCATAAATCATGAACTGGATGGCAGGGTTCAACACCAGCAAGAGGGATGGGAAGGTGCCATTCCACAGCGCTGCCACACCTTCTTCACGGATGATCCGCACAAACGCATCTGTAAAAACAGGTGTGAAATAGCCGTTACTTGGGAAAGAGAAAGAGCATAAGTATGTGATATGGTTAATGAATACTGAGATACAAAATATATAAGGACATACTGTATGAGCATGATCAGATTTAATTTACCCAAAATGCCAGAGTAATTAGTGGGCTGTATGTCTTCACTGCGAAACTTGGAACCCTGAAGCTTCAGCCTGGTATTGACCACCCACAAAGGAGTGGTAACTAGCACATTTATAATACCTTGGGAGACAAAGAGGCGGTTGAAGATCCAAAATGTGAACAGTGGTGTCACCAAATTATTCTTTTGGCATTATTATAAAATGCAGAAGTGTCTTCTGGCTCATTTGTCAGCATTTAATTAAAAGCTCGTGTTAAACATAAAGTGTGACAGTATCATCAAGAACACGAAAGACACAAAATGAATGCTAAGATATTTCTGGTGCGATAAATTATGGACTATCCTGTTGTGAGTAATTAAATCAGGATTTTCAGGTTCTGAACAATCTCACCTGCCACTAAGCCAATGATCAGGTCTGTGCTGGGGGCTGACTGATGGCCCTTCAGCCAGCTAGCCTTCAGGCCATGGAAGCAGTAGAAGTAAACAAAGTTGGAGCAGCACAAGCTGCAGATGACTGGGAACCAACCTCTGTAAGGAGCTAGTCTGCAGCAGGGTCACAAAACAAAAGAACACAATCTAGAGCACTTCTACTGCTACACTGCATGCTGGGAAAGAGAAGTCTTTCCTTTACAGCTTATTGTTTTCCTATGAAACTGTTATAAGTCATATAATTACATATGGATATTACATATACGAATACATTGTTATAAGGTCAGTTTAAAACTGAAATGTGTTTTCTATGACAACACTGGTCACAACCATTATAAAGTAAAAGAACATTAAAGTCATTATTTGTTGTGTTTAAAAAGGCATCTGCATGCAAAATCATTGCATTTATATACAAGTTAATACATAAAATGAGGATTTTGCTGACACATCAAATCGGGTCAGTTAACATAATGTCACTCACAGTCCTTCCTCTCTGACAATCTCTGCTAGAATGGCTGGCGTTGATTTGGCCTTCCTGTTCTCATCCACTGCAACGTAAACAGAAGACAGCTTATTGTGCATCATTTAATCATAATCATAAGTAGTACTTGAATTGCTGCAAAAAAAAGAGTACATGTCTACTACTTCTCACCTTGAAGCCTTAGTCTGGCAGTATCTAGAGGGAAGAATACTGTCATGGCAGTAACACCTCCCTAAAACACAGCTGCAGTTAGTGTTCAGCTCTACATGTCATTTAGTTCTTATACCAAAGACCATTGAAAAATCTAGCCAATTACAAACACAGATGTATATAGCGGGTTAATATATATGAAAATTAATATATTGCATATAAAAAATTATGATAAAAACACTATTAAAATTCGGCGTAGCCTAGAGTTAGTATTTTCTACTAGCTTTTGACAGGTTGATGCAAACATTTGCAGTTTAAAGCTATTTCATGTGAGTTAGCGATATCAGGTATAACAAGAGGGTTAAATTAGATTATAAATGACTTGACTGCAATTTCAAGCGTGACAATAACTGGCGATAGCTAACCTACCTCATAGTCATATGAAATGCATATGAAGCTGTTAAAGCTAACTCACCACGGCTGCCGACACAGCATGAACCAAACTCTCATACGAGAAAACCTCGGAGCTCATGTTTACCAGAGGTATCAATGTGTTTCACGCTTTAAAGGTAACTTTAACTCTGTCTAAAAGATCCCTGTTTCCTGTTAACAGCCGCGTAGGCGTGTTTCTGTGAATTTTGAGGAATTATGGGTAATGCAGTCATCGTGCTTAAAAAAATGTCTGTAAAAGTTGGAAAATATTCACAACTCTTTGTTTCTCTATCTTTTCAACATATACGTGGACAAATATTCCCGCGCAGTTTATAACACAGCAAAATAAATAACGCATTGTATGCGTTGATTGAACTGTCTGTCGTTAATCAAATAATGTTAACATGGGTTATACATGTGGATGTTCCTCAAACTACTAAGCATGATGAAAAATGTATTTCACTCTTCATTACTTTTGGGACAACAGGAGAACTTCCAGTTGCAGGGCTTCTCTTTCACTGTAACCTGGTAAAAAACAACACAATATTTTGTGTTTTTTTAGCATAATAAAACCCTGTCATTCTTGTCATACTATACCTACACACACGCACACAGATATATACATATATACAACAGTA